>CAICTM010000981.1:0-40794 GCA_903772945.1 Seminavis robusta | reverse complement strand
GAAAAGAGGAATTTTGCGGGGAGAACAAACCTGCTGATGACTCCGTGCTGATGGATGCATTACTCATTTTCATGGACGATCTTCAATTGGCCAATCAAGCAGGGACTCTGGTTCCTGTTAAGAGCAATTCGGTTTTAAAGCATTTCTTTTCAACATGTGGAGAAGCCTCGTTAAAACCCGGTTCGGACTCACGAAAACGTGTTGATCCTGCTTTGAAGTATATATAATGGGTGTCCTGTATTGTTTACAGAGAACACGAATGTTCGAATGAGAAGCCAATGGATCTCGGTTTTTTGTGAGAAAGGTGAATGTGAGGGATGGTTGCACCCCATGGTTATTCAACTCGACAACGGCTGCAAGATTCGGGCTTTTTTCTCAGGTTAAGTCAAATCTATCCTTGTGGAACATGAAATGGAGCTATTATGCCACGTACTTTTTATGTAACGGAGCAAGACTACACTTCAGTACCAGATGGTTTTATGACGGAGAAGTTGTAACACACCAAGATGAAGGGTAAGCAGTCCCGATTATCAGCAATTCTGCGAACACTGGACACAAATTACAGGGATATACTGCAGTGTGTTATTGGTACATTCATGGGATACTGTCAAAAACTGGGCTTACGTGGTTGTTATCAAGGGTGCGAACCATGGATGGTTTGTTCTTATTGAAGAAGCTGATTGGGATCCAAAGAACTTTGCATGCCACAACAATGAGAGACATGCTTGCAGATTTAAGGATACTATTGGCTTTCTGTCCTAGAGAAGATCAATACGATGAAATGTTCCAGCGAGAAGACGGGTTCTTGTTATAAGTATAAACGGTAGGGATTTAGGGTAAATTAATCTGTATATAAAAACTTTTATTACACAACTACCTTTCTGAGATTCGCATTGCCCTCGTACGTCATTCAATGTCAGTCATTGAAAAAAGATAAGCGTCCAATCAAATCAAGGCGACCCCGAAAAATTAGGAGCCAACTTTAAAATGTGAAGAACGCAAGGCGACTTTCATGTGCATGTACATGCGTTGACTGTATCCCGTCAATACAATACTAGTCGAATACGTAGACTTCTACAGGGCCTTCTAAGTAATGCGCGCCGGGTATAATTCAAACCTCTGCCCCCATCGGTACCATTACCCCTAAAGCAAATCGTCTCCAGGAGACGAAATTCAAAGCAGCATTGGCAGGTATCACGTACAGCCGTGGAGACTACAACTAGCTTAACTACCATTGAGGTTGGGATATTTATTTTTATTGTGGAACAGTATCTTGAAGATTGATTGGCTCCGTCAGGATGTCATGATCCCCGTCACAAACGTTGTGACCCCCAGAAACAAAAGAAACGGACGCAACCCTCTTTTGAGATGGTCTCTCTCCTCTTGTACCACGGCACCAGGCTCTCAACAGCAGCATCTCGCGTTCCGATAAACAGGGTTGTATTCCAAACAATGTCTCGTCCTGCTACCACTACTATAACCTTGGAAGAGTGTGACAAGCATGCCTCGGAGGGAGACTTTTGGGTGGTTGTGGAAACCTACGTCTTGGATCTATCCTCTTTTCTCCAGCATCATCCTGGTAGAGCTCGGAAGATTATCCAAAAGAGAAAGGAACTGGGGTGTGACATTACACCCAACTTTCTCAATCACTTTGGCCATACGGTACGCACATTTCGACAGGCTTGCCAAGAGTTTGATCGGACCCAAGAACCGGTTTCTTTTGACTTTCAGGAAACAGCCAACAATAAGAACGCCCCAGTTGTCATTTTGGGGAAGATTGGGTCAGGATAAACAAAATCGGGACAAACAACCATTGCTGCATGTTTAAACACGGCGACAAGCCGAGAGAACAAGGGATGCTGAACCATTGGCTCACCGCCACCCAATCCCCATCACCACAACAACCAAGCCTACCTAAAGGTAGCGAAAAAGAATAAGAGCGTCCCCAGAAATACCGTACGGCACGGAAATTACCTTGTGCGTACGGTACCACAACTGAGATCCTGTGCAAGCAACATTTGTATTTCTGGGCGGCAGAATCGAATCTTCAATGACCACGCTCAGTAGAAATGACACCAAATCACAACAAGAAACTGGTAGCCTTTCAAGCTTGCGGATATGTCAGAACTACCAACAGCGCCCGAATCGAATCAACCCAA
Organism: Seminavis robusta; assembly: GCA_903772945.1. Classification (NCBI taxonomy): domain Eukaryota; phylum Bacillariophyta; class Bacillariophyceae; order Naviculales; family Naviculaceae; genus Seminavis; species Seminavis robusta. Next base: position 38,635 of record CAICTM010000981.1, on the reverse strand, counting down.
CAAAACAGCGTCAGGTTTAATTTTGAACTCTGCGGAGAAGTCCTGGGTGGCGTGCGAAAAATGGCTCAGAAAGACGCAATCAACACGAGAAGCAATGCAACTCATCGCTAGCGGCAGGCCAAAGAAGCAATCAACGTAGCTACATATATCTCTTATTACCTACCAAAACATCACCAACTCAAGAACACATTCACTTCAGACAGTAATGAAACCATTCACAACAGCAAGAAGAGCAAAAGCCGAGAAGCTAAACACTTTGCCAGTGCCAGAATTCTTAACTTGCTGCTTACCCCCCCCCCCCCGAGAACGAGAAGGCAAGGCATCCTGTACCAATTTGCAACACTGTGCCTAAGTATATTATATAGTATGTATGTAGTCTTTCAGGTCTTGTAATCTCCTACAGTGGCACATCGGCTCAGTATTGTCTTTCGTCCCTCGATTGAGATGTGTATACCACAGAGATTAGACGGAAAGTTCTGCAGGGGGTTGGTTCCCGACTGAGCGGTGGAGCTGACCGTCACATCATTGCTCCCAACCAGCTAGCTGAACCAAACTGTGTCCGCCGAATGCAGTTAGAAAGCTCAAGCGCTCGCCATCTCCAGGTCGCCAGTGGCAATGACTTTGAGTCAAAAGAAAGAAAGTGTGAGAGGGCACGAGGAGGAGATTTACAGGGAGGAGCTAGCTTGGTCACATACCGTTGTAAACGCATTTCTCGGGATACTGTGGATACTCAGCAGTTTGGAAGAGCATTTGTTCATCGTCCCTTACCTGCCACTCTGCGGCAATTACATTTGGCTCCGCATCCTCCAGAACAGTGACCCCATTCCTAGCAATAAGCTTGCCTGATTTGATGTCACCGAGCATTCCAACGCTTTCCCTGAAACGAAGTGGATCCGCAGCATCTAGCTCAATTGAAACCATCTGGTCGATGGTCCTGATAAGAATGCTCTCCCCCAATCCCAAAGCAATGTCAAAAATGTGTTCGTTCACCGAAATCTGGTGATGTGTCACCTCAAACCCTCCAATGGTATTTGGCATCGAAGCTGAGTCCACGCCATCGAGAAAGTATTCTCCATAGCTTGCTACTTCCAAGACGTTCTCTCCGATCTTCACAACAGCCCTCTCAACAAATGAGTATGAAGCATGGATCTTAGTCCTTACGATGATGTCCAGCGTGAGCCCTGGAGCAAACAGAGGAGCTCGCATAAACACCAGATCGCAAGCCCCCATGAAGTCATATCGTTTGCCGCTCCAAGCCTCGAAGTGCGGGTCCCCAAAGACTCCACTCTTCTTGCCAAGCTCGCAGTTCTCGCCAAAAACAACCACGCCATCTTTTCTGTTCAAGGGAACAGCTTTTGCGGCCCTCAACACGCATTTGAAGTAACCACTCAGAAGAGGCCCGTACACATTGCCGAAACCGTTAACTGAGAAGATCTTTCCTCCTGCGCTGGACAGACCTGGACCACCCGAGGCACCCCCGCGCACGTTGCACCCTTCAATGAACCATTGTTCCAAGTTGCCAGCGTCGGCATTCTGCTTCTTGACTGCCTTGTTGCTACAGTACCTCAACTCAGCATCATGAGCACTTGGGTTTCCAACAAAGAGAGCCATGTTGTTTGCAGGCAACGGCGTAGCAGATGTGTCAACCTCAAGGGGGTCTACAACCAAGTCAAGGATATGTGCACCATCTCCAGGGCCCATCTCATCTGTCCCGTCAGATTGCTTGGTTTGGAACTCTTCGTTGTTGTTGACCACCAAAATGCCATAGTCAAAAGGGTTATCTTTTGGATCAAATGTTTTTGCGAAATCCATGTCAACAAGAGGGATTGTTGGAATCCAACAACCCAGGGGATCGTTGGAACAATCTCGGTCTGTCGAATCGTCAGTATTAGGATCACCATCGTCAATCTTGGGAATAAACAGAAACATCTTGTTCCAAACTTTCCTCTTCTTTATTTCCGTGCCCACTTGTTTGGTTTCCTCGCTGCACAAACAATGAGCGGCAGTAAGCAAGAGTGACCGGTCGTTCTTGCCATCGATGATAACAGATGCAGTGCACCATCCCGTTCTTCCATCAGAAGTCACAGCCATAAGTCTTCCAACGGCCTTTGCAACTTTCTTCTCCGCCGCCGTATTTTCTGGCCAGTGAGCGTTTGCGACAGCTGCACCATTCAACCTCCGGGCCCTCAACGATTTAGCGTCGGTTGCATTAGCAAGTTCGGGGTCGTCTATTGCCGAAGCAGCAGCGATTCTTTCGGGAGTCCAAAACGCACGGACCTCCTCAGGCTTGTGGTAGACATATCCAGATATGTGTTGGTGCGAAGGCACTATGGTACACTGCGCAGTTAGTTGCGGTCGTTGGTAGAGGGAAACATCATTGGTCAGACCACCGTACCATCAATTTTGCGAAGGTTGTAGGTATGAGAGGAGCACGGAAACCTCGTACGTATGATAGTAGGCATTACTTACCGACCCAGGAGGAGAACAAAAGTAGAGTTGGAAGAAGACAAGAGAAAGGCATCTTTTTCAGAAATAATAATGAGATTGATCGCAATAACAATTGTGAGAGGAGCCAGCCCCCAAAGAAAATAATGAGACTTGTGTGGTAGGTGTACGAGGACCGGTACCGGTTCGTACGGCGAATGGGCGACTGAAGCTATGGTGATGGCTGATGAGGTGATCAAATGAACCGCTTGGAATCAAGAATGATTCTTGAACATATGCATACATGAACCGCTTGGAATCAAGAATCAAGAAAGACTGCTTCCAATTCAGGGGTTAATTCAAGAGCAAATTCATGAAAAAAGAGAAGTAACCATCCAATCACGAGTGAAGGATTTATTTAACATTTTTGTACCAGTACATTAAAGCTTCAAGAAAATTAATCATAAGCAGATTGGTCAAGCAATTTACAAAAGTCAAACAACCGAAAAGTTACCACAGAGTAAAGCCTGTGTTTTAGCCATTCAATGATTGGGCAGTTTGTGAGTAAACTTACTTTGTTCAGTCACTTTTTGCTAAAATCGTATGAGTTTACAGTGTGTCATTAATTAATTAAAAGGTGATGTTTCTCTCCTACCGATCCCTTGAAACTATTTGACTCACACTGAGTGGTTGAAGCTGTCCTTGATCAAGATGAGAAAACAAAGTCCAGCAAGCCAATTAGTCTACTGGACCAGGTATGAGACTACACTGTGTACGATGTATGCTATGGTGTTGGCATTTGCTTTGTTGTTGTACTACTTTGTTTTCTTGATCCAAGCACTCCCCAATGCAAGGCAGTGATGTGTTTTTGAGCAATTTTAATAGTGTGGAATTTTACCAAAAGGTCAAATCAGTCAAATCTTTTTGTGTGTGATTGTGTGATTCCTCATCATGGGGTTAGGCCTCAGTGGGGGTGGGCCTCAATGTTTAAAAAATGTTAATCACAGAATTATTAATAATGGCTCCATAAAGAGATAATGACTTTGTCACTTGATCTATTGCCGATTTCAAGATCTTTCAATGGGTCGGTAGGAGGAATGTAATCACGAGTTGGAACGTAGCAACCGTACTGTAATAAGTAAGCAAGAGACGCAAAACAATGAAGTGCGAACAAGGAAGTGCGAATGACACGTCATGCTTCGGAGTGACTCGACTCAGTCATGCTCACACCTTTCTGCCACAGTTGCGTGACTCGCGAGTCCCTCAGAGTTGATGACGTCGGAAAACGCAAAAGAAGTTCCAAATGACGACAGAACAAAAAAGATGAAGAAAGGGTCGACCATGATGGCCTCCAGCCACAACAACGACGCAAAAGAGGCGCCACAGGTCGAGGCTTCTGCTGGACACCTACTAGCTACTAGTAGCCACCTCAGGCCGCTCCACCATGAGCCATCCTACTCCAGACAATGACAAGGAAACAGGAGAAAGCAGCGATTGCAATAGCCATGATAATGACAGCAGTACTCCCCAGCCTCGCCCCGCCAATCCACTGACAGTTGCCTCTCAATTTTCCAAATGGTTCTTTCTATGGGCTTGGCCATTGCTGGAATTGGGATCGACGCGACCTCTCCAAGAAGAAGATTTGCCGCATGTCCCAGAAGAAGATTCGTCTCGTGCCAATTTGCACAGCATTCAAAGTTTGTTACATGAAAACAATAACTCTACTACTCCAAAGTCCCTCTTTCGAATTCTGGCACGCCACTACCTGCGGACCACGGGATTTGCGCAATTGCTACTGGCCACCTCCATGATTTCCAGGTTGATACAAGTACTGGCATTACGAACGTTGCTGAATCAACTGGACGATCAAGAAGGAGGAGATGCCCACATGGCCTATGGGGCCGCCGCCGTGATGGTCGTGTGTGGATTTGTCACCTTTACCGCCAAACAACGACAATTTTTCATCACGTATCGCACCGGTATGCAACTGCGGATTGGACTCATTGCCAACATTTATCACAAATCCTTTCAATTGCCATCCGTCAATTCCGTCAGTGCCGGACAAGTAACCAATTTGGCGTCCAACGATGTAGAACGTTTCTTAATGGCATGTGTCACGGGACTCTATTTGGTCTATGGACCTCTGGAAGCCATGCTGATACTGGGTATTGGTGTCTCCATGATGGGATGGAGTTTTGCCGCCGGATTTGGATTGTTCATGGGCGTCTTGTTGCCACTTCAATTTCATCTCTCGCATCAATTTGCCACCTTGCGAGCCCAAGTCGCGGCCCATACCGATGCCCGGGTCAATTTGATCTCTCAAGCCATTACGGGCGCCCGGGTCATGAAAATGAATGCCTGGGAATATCCTCTCGCCAAACGAATTGAAGAACGACGTGCGGCAGAAGTGCACACTATTATTACCAGTTGTCGATACAAGGGAGTCAACGAAGCCGTCTACTTTTGTGCTGGATTGGTCGTTAGTGTCGTCATCTTTCTGGTCCATGTACTCGCGGGAGGAACGCTCAGTTCGGGAATTGTCTTTAGTACGTTGACATTGGTCAATATATTGCAACATGTAAGTACAAACAGTACAAAACAACAACCAAGAGAACTTTTGTTTTTGAGTTGACAATATTGGCTCACGGTCGTTCTCCTTTTTCTACCAGACAATGACAAAGACCTTTCCCATGGCCATCATGGTAAGATAAAAGCTGTTGTAGTGGTGTTGGTCGGAAGGATCAATCATATCCTCACTTTCGTCCTCTCGCCTGTTGTTGTGTGGTCCAACAGTTTGTCTCGGAATCATTCATTTCTTGCAAACGGATCGAGGAATTTATACGACTTCCAGAGCTCAACGACAGCAAACCAGTACTACCTACCAGTACTCCAATGGAAGCAATGAAAGAGGGTGTATCCACAATTAATAAAGAGGAAGCAACCACACCTCTGATTAACTTTGTCGACGTGACTTGTCATTGGAACAGCGTCTTTGAAGAAGACAACAACAACAACAATACACCTGTCGTGGCACTCGACCAGATCAACGCCGAATTCCAACCAAAGTCGTTGTATGGTATCATGGGGACCGTGGGAAGTGGCAAGAGTGCCTTTCTTCAGGCTCTGGTAGGAGAATTGCCACCAACGTCGGGAAAGATCATACAACAACAATCATCGACGATTGCTTATACCTCTCAAGATCCTTGGATTATGAATGGATCAGTACGAGATAACATTCTCATGGGACTATCCCAAAGAGATGATTGGTACGAGGAAGTGATCACGGCATGTGCGTTGGAGGAAGATATTGCTCGATTTGCTCATGGCGACCAAACACTATTGGGAGACAAGGGGGTGCAGTGCAGTGGTGGACAACGAGCACGAATTGGATTGGCCAGAGCGCTGTATCGAGACTCCACAATTCTCGTTCTAGATGATCCCATGAGCGCTGTGGATACAAAAGTGGGTCGTTGGATCTATCAAAATGCCATTCAGAGGCTCGGGCTCGACATGGGGAAATGTGTTATTCTGGCCACGCATCAACTGCACTTTTTGGAGAGTGCTACGGAGTGTTTCCTGATGGAGAGAGGAAAGATTACCTGTCGTGGAAATTATGCTAGTTGTATTGAGGCAGCCCATGGTGCTCCTTTGAGTGTTACTGCTGTCGTGCCTGACGAAGACGCACATTCTCGAGAGGAGGAATCGAACAACAGCAGCACGGAGGTCGAGTTTGCAGAGGACGCGGCAAAGCCTCTTGAGGGCGACAAGTCAATGGCGACAACAAACACGAAAAGCAAGTTGGGAGAAACAAAAGCCAGTAACAAGGAGGAACGCAACACTGGGATTGTCAAACTGAGCACCTGGATCGATTATTTCAACGCGATGGGAGGTCTCTGGGTGGCAGGCATTCTCGTGATCCTGTTTGCAGGAGCTCAGACTCTCAGTTTAGTCTCCTTGGTCGCCATTGGAAAGTGGTCGGAGCAACCCATCGAGCAGCAAGATTCCGTCAACTCGATAAGCATTGTGGTTGGACTCACAGCGTTGACAGTATTCGTGGCTTTGGACCGAGCCCTCTTGACTCTCTATTTCTTCAATAAGGCAGCCCAACGACTACACGATCGCATGACAAGATCCGTCTTGTTCAGTCAAATACAATTTTTCGACACAAATCCAAGCGGTCGCATCCTCAATCGGTTCTCATCTGATACTGGCATTTGTGACGAACAGCTGCCGCTCTCCTTCTACGATTGCCTGGTGGGGTTGACAATGGCATTTGGAAGTGTTTGTACGGCAATTGCAGTGCTTCCAGTGATCCTGGTCACATTGCCTCCACTGGTGTGGTACTTTGTAAAAATGAGGAACGTTTTCGTATCCACAACACGAGAACTAAAACGACTTGAGGGATTGGCCAGGTCACCAATCTTTGAAATGATTGGTGAAGGATTAAACGGAATACAAACAATCCGGAGCAACGGGGCATCCGATTACTTCCTGACCTCGTTTGCATTGGTTCACGACGCGCATACGAGGTAAGTACAGCAATTGCGTGTCCCACCCGTCACCGTGGCATCATGGTTGATTGATGACGGCATGCCGCTCACGCAGTGCTTTTTGATGGATCTTTCAGGGCATTCTTTGCATTTGTGGCCGCCTCTCGCTGGTTTGCAACCCGACTCGAATTTGTTACATTCTTTCTCATGGCTATATCCAGCTTTGCTGCTGCACTGCTTTACGACCAAGGTGAGTCGAGTTGATCTGCTCGTTGATCTTGGTGCCAGTCAAAGAAGTACGGGCCTCACCCGTGCTGATTCTGGTTCATGGGCAGGTTGGTTTAAAATAGATCCGGCAGTGCTTGGGCTTGCTCTGACGTTGCTGTTGCAACTAGCAGGCACAAATTTCCCATGGATGGTGCGGCAGAGTGCAGAAGTGGTGAACCATATGGTTTCAGTGGAACGAGTCACGGCGTTTGGAGACCTACCGTCTGAAGCTCCTACAAAAACCGACTTTGACCTGGAGCACCCTGACTGGCCGAGCAAGCCTTCAATAATGCTCGACAAGCTCACAGTGCGATACCAGAAGAGCCTACCCCCTGCGCTTCAAGGCGTTACCTTGAAGATAGACGGCGGCCAAAAAGTTGGGGTTGTGGGAAGGTAAGTTGCTGTTGCTGCGACGTGCTCGTTTCAGCAGAGTCTGCACGAAGCTCAACGTGGAGCTGGCTTTCACAGGACGGGTTCTGGTAAAAGCACGCTTGTTCAGGCGCTGTTTCGATTGTTGGAAGCTGAGGACGGGGACATCTATGTTGACGGCCTGAATGTGTCTCGACTTGGACTGCATAAGCTCCGTCTAGCGATGTCAGTGATCCCTCAGGTACCAATTCTCTTTCGAGGGTGTTCTGTTCGAGAGAACTTGGACCCATTTGATTCATATTCCGACAGAGAAGTTTGGGAAGTGCTGGAAGATGTGCAAATGGGCAAGGAAGTCCGAGAACTGTCTGGTGGTCTGCACGCTATGGTTTCGGAAGGAGGTTCAAACTTCAGCGTCGGACAACGCCAGTTGCTCTGCCTAGCACGAGCAATCCTCCGGAAAACATCGATTCTGGTCCTGGATGAAGCCACCGCAAACATCGACAAAGCGACGGAGGATTCTCTGAAAGCATCGCTCGCCAAGAATTTTTCAGAGGCCACCATCATCGCTGTTGCTCACCGTCTGGACACCGTGATGGATTATGATCGCATCCTAGTTTTGGGCGACGGAGAAGTGCTAGAGTATGGGTCTCCCAGCGAATTGAAGACGAAAGAGAATGGTCACTTTGCTTCCCTTGTCAGAAGCCAAAGGAGGACCAGCTAACGATGACAAGGATTCACGGTTCGTCCGAGGCTCAGAAATTGAAGCAAGGAGCCCCCTGCAGCTCGCTACGGCCGAAAACTCCAATGTACTGTACTAGTCACGGTTGGAGTCCAAGCAGCACAATTCACCATCTTCACGCAAAGCCGGCATGACTATGCATTGTTGCATTGGAAGGTTTGTGCTGCTCGGAGCTTGCTGGGGAACATCGTGATGATTCCCAGTCAACTAGTCCGCGAACATGAGGCCGCGTAAAATAAGCAGGCCCTTTCAGCAGTGATATCAACTACAAAAGCCCTTGAAGGTACTGTATCAACGCAAGCATCCTCCCGGTTTTCTGGATAGGACAACCGGCAACCAAGATCCGTCGTCCACAAAGACGCAGATTGATTCTTGGCCAATCACAGCTCTGTAGTGCCTAGTCCTCACTTTCGCTTTCTTCTAGCTGGTAAGTACTGTCTTCTTCTTCCTCGTGGTCGTCGTCGTCACAGTTTTCTTCTTCTCCTCTGGAGGATACCCATTCTCAAGTGCCATTGCGGAAGATTGAAATGAACAGCAGCAGCTTTGCACGTATCTGAATCCCAGTGGCATCCATTCTTCTGAGCTCATTTCAGAGTTTTGAAATGACCACCTTCAGCTGCAGCCGAACATGCAGCCGAACATGCCAATTCATCTCATGGGCTCACGCAACCATCTGAGAACCTCCAACCTCTTCAGCAGAAGCCCAGCACGTATCTTCATCCCACGGACACCCCTTCCTTTGTGCCCACATAGAAACCCCGAGTGGCCTCCCTTGGCTGCAGCCGCACTTGTGGATCTGCTCCATTCGCATCCATCCTCTTGTTTCCTTTTAACATGGGGTAAATCGTATTTGTTCTCATCCCAGGGGCATCCATTCTCATGTGTCGGAGTCCAACTTCGAACCTCCTTTGTGGTCATGAATTGCAGCATGTGTCGTGATCCCACGGTGAGCCATGCAAAATTGCAAGATGGCCAGCTGCAAAAGAGCATGTCATGGCATTCCTTGGACAACGATTTGCTCTGGCCCATTTCAGCCAAATGACCACCAGCAGTACATATTCACACGTCCATGAATCCTACCGTAGGGGACATCCACCCCTCATGAGCCAATTTCAGACTTTCATAGTGACCAATTTTGCCTCCCATTTCTAGCTCATTCTTTGCAGACACAATGCGGTGTAGTGTCTCTTCAGTGGAGTTGCTCTGAGCCAGTAGGTACTCGGCAACAATGTAGAATATAGTGCCGCAGAATGTGTCTCTGCTGGTGGCTGATTGCTGTTCATCAGCACTTTTGTCTCCTACCGGTAGCTAGTGGTGCCAACCCTTGTTGCTCCGCAGAGGGGTTTGACTTTAGCTTCCGAAAAATGAAATTGTGAGACGGAAAGTTGAAATTTTAAGAAATCGAAAACATTTAGCAAATGTAAAAACACAAATTGTGAGGAATTAGGAAAATTGGATTTGTGAGGAATCCTGAAAACTAAAATTGTGAGGAATTAGGAAATTGGAATTGTGAGGAATCCTGAAAACCAGAATTGTGAGAAACTGGCGCAAATTTGAATTGTGAGAAATCGGTGAAAATGGTAATTGTGAGAAATCGTCAAAATTTAAATTTTGAGGAATTGGAAACAATTGAAATTGTGAGGAATCGGAGAAATTTGAATTGTGAGAAATCGGCGAAAATTGTAATTGTGAGGAATCGGCAATAATTGTAATTGTGAGGAATCAGAAAAAAAAGAATTGTGAGGAATTTTTGAAAATTAGAATTGTGAGAAATCGGTGAAAATGGTAATTGTGAGGAATCCGTGAAAATGGTAATTGTGAGGAATCAGCGAAATTGAAATTGTGAGAAAGCGTGAAAAATTGTAATTGTGAGGAATCAGCGAGAATTTGAATTGTGAGAAATCGTGGAAAATTTGAATTGTGAGAAATCGTGGAAAATTTGAATTGTGAGAAATCAGAAATTGAAAATTGTAATTGTGAGGAAACGCCAAAATAGTAATTGTGAGGAATCAAAAATCGAAAATTGTAATTGTGAGGAATCGGAAATGTTGAAAATTGTAATTGTGAGAAAGCGTGAATAATTGTAATTGTGAGGAATCCGCAAAATTGAAATTGTGAGGAATCGGACATGTTTGAAGATTGGAATTGTGAGGAATCGGCAAAAACTTGAATTGTGAGGAATCGGCAAAAATTTGAATTGTGAGAAATCATAACGTTTGAAAATTTTAATTGTGAGAAATAGGGAAAATTTTAAATTGTGAGAAATCGAACATGTTGAAAAATGAATTGTGAGAAGTCGGAAATTATGAAAAGTTGGAATTGTGAGGAACTTGGAAAGCTGAAATTGTGAGAAGTTGGAAATCTCGAAAATTGGAAATTGTGAGAAATTGCCCCTGAGGTGCAGACTTTTGTTGTGGCAGCTTTGGTACCAGTACTGTAGAAGAGAGGTGTTGCTAAGAGGGCTTTGGCCTTGGGTCTACAGTCCACAGACACAACAAAGGTTGAAAGGATCCATGGTGGGATCCAACTGGAATGCTGCTTGTTGATACTCTAGAGTAGATACATTCGTTTGTGTTCCAATGGCAGGAATTTTTGAGTAACTCCCGACCCTGCTTTCTCTTCAGTTTTCCCGCACCGTTGAGCTGCAATGTGGTGCATTGTAGCGAATAAAATAGTACCCATTTGTAGCATTTATTCGAACAAGAACGTAATCTTTTATTAAAAATCATCAGATCTACATGCTATGCCCCCGTGTCGCACGTAGTAATTATAATTGCTTTGTTGTCTTGTTGTTGCGTGTTGTTGTTGCTACTTTTTCGTATGCCATGACCAAGAGCCGTGATACCCAAAAGGTAATACACAATCCCACAACAGTGACCAATCGGTACCATTGTCCTCGTAAAATGACATGATCGTGTGGCGGATGGAGCATGAAATTCAAATTGAGTCCGGAATAAATGGCCAAAAATGTGACGGGGATGAAATAAAAGACGGCAAATGCGGCACAGGAAAATGCCCACCAGAGTCCATTCAAAGACCATGTTGATGTCGTAGATGAAAAGCACGAGATGCTTCCATTTTGGACATAGGCGGCGGGCAACCAGAGGAGTAGAAAATGATTGAGCCAATAGAAAATGTATTCTCCCGGCAATTCGCAATCACTGGTTTCCGGTAGGACAATTCCAATGACGACGGACATGAGGAATGTCGTTTTGAGTTGTAGAATAATGTACTGTGTCCGTGTCCAAGATTCGGGAATCATCCAACATTGTAGAAAACTGAGTACCCATTGCATATTGCAGGGCATGACCATGTAGTAGAGTCGTCGGGGGTATCCATACCATTTGTAAATCATGACCATGGTCAAGCAGAATAGCGTGACGCCATGAGCTCCCGTGGGATGTTGGACTCGCAGGGTGGTTGTCGTGTCGTCGGCAAATAATCGGGGCGCCGTGTAGTGGAGTACCACAAGTGCGAGCAGTGTGACGGCAATGCCTTCGACAATGTGATGGGTGGGAGATAACATCCAACTTCCCACGCAGGTGGCCATACTGTAGGAAATGTCACCACAGAGAATGGCACCATCGGTTCCACCGTCGGGTCCCATGAAGCAGTACTCTTCGTCATTGGCGCGGGGAGGAATCTTGCAGAGTGTCGGGTTCACTTGGTATAACCAGTCGGCGGTTTGTGATAATAGAGAGGACATGGTATGTAGACAATTAACTTGACTTGATCGGTTTTTTAGAAGTATGAGACCAGCCAGTAGACTAGCTCGAAAGCAAGTACCACTGTACCTTGTTATCGAGCGACAGAATCTTTGCTTTAGAAGTGCTTGTATGTAGGCAAGAGTGCAAGCCAATGACAGCGCCGACCATCAAATCCATTGCGGTCCAGAATTTGTGGTTGGGTTCCCAAGGTGACGTCAGTCAATGTTTTATCTACGGACAGAGTAATCCATGAACATTTTCAAAGCTGTATGAACTTTTTCGAAAATTTTAGGGGGAAAAAGCCCTGGGTTCAAGATATATTGTCCCATGCGGTTCTACTTTGAAGCAATCAGCTGGTTTGGATAGATGACCCGAACTCTGACCAGGGAATCAACCATTTAAATCCTTTTATGCCACTTCAAGCAAGCGAAAAGGCAGAAAAATTAGCGTCCACACCCATGGCAAATGTGTATCAACGGTGACGTCAGTCAAATGTCGGAGGCAGTGTGACTCGACTCGACTCGACTCGACTCAACGCCCCAAGATCCTAGACATACATCTCCAAACCACCATCCTTGCTAGCTAGCTAGTAGTACCCCCCAAGAAGATAGAGTGTTGAGCACATATCTATCTATCTATCCCACTCCACTTACCTTTAATACAGACAATAATATGATGGAGAAGAATAGCCAACCACTGACGCGATTGCGTCGCGTCAATAAACGGAGAAGAAAGCAAGGCAACCGACTGGTCGTTCCACTGATAATTCTGGGCATTGCCTTTTTGTTCATGATTTGGACCATGGTTTCCTTTTTGACACTGAGCAGCCCGACAGTCTCCAACAATGGCCGCAATAATAATAATGTCCAAGGTGTTCCACAAGCTGCCGTCGACAAACAACAACAACAATCGCGAAGACAAAAACCGGCAGCACCTACGGAAGAATTAAAGCCATTCGAATCCCCACTGCTCATTTTCACGTGTTCCCGCGCGGGATACTTGACCGAAACACTCAACACTATTTTTCAATATATCGAACCCAATTGCAAAATGGGTTGTCCCATTGTCGTAACGCAAGATCGAAATGCGGAAGATGTCACGGCAGTCATTCAACAATTCAAAACCAAATTTGAAGGAAAGGGAATTCCATTTTACCATATCAATCATCCCGCATCTCCAAACTTGAGAGGGAATCCCTACCAATTATTGGCCGTTCACTACGGATGGGCCCTCCGAACACTTTTTGATGGACAAGCATACACACAACAACCTCTGCCACAACGTGTCATTATTCTCGAAGAAGATTTGAGAATTGCACCCGACTTTTTTGGCTATTTCGAAGCCACGGCCCCCCTTTTGGATGCCGATCCTCACTTGTTGGCAGTGTCGGCATTCAACGACAATGGATATCAAAATCAAGCCGTCGATACGAAACGATTATTGCGCAGTGACTTTTTTCCCGGACTGGGATGGATGATGACACGACAAACCTGGACGCAAGATATTGGTGCCAAGTGGCCCAATGGGTATTGGGACGATTGGCTGCGGGAACCTGCCCAACGACAAGGACGGCACATTATTCGACCAGAAGTCACTCGGACATTTCATTTTGGGGACAAGGGTGGTGCCAGTCAAAATCAATTTGGAGGCAATCATCATCGGATCGAACTCAATCACGAAAAAGTCGATTGGACACAGCAGGATTTGTCCTATTTGGTGGAAGACACATTTGATCGCAATTATGCCAACATGGTGGCCAATGCTCGATTGGCCACGTCGCGGGCAGAAGCACTGGAAATTTGTCAACAAGGCGCCAATGCACGGTTGGAGTATTCGGGGATACCCGGTTTTGCACGGGCTGCCAAGCGACTGAATTTAATGACGGATGAAAAGGCAACAATCTTCCGAACGGCCTATAAAGGAGTGGTCGAAACCAGACCCGACGGCAAGACCTTGCTGTTTTTGACGCCGCCATTGGATCAACTCAAAGCCAATTTTGGGAGTAGTTGGCCTAGCTAGCTACGGTAGTAGTCAGTCCATAGTATTGTGATGCAGACTAGCTACTAGGGAACAAGAGTTCTTTTTTCTGCAACAACATACGCAATCTTCCTATACAGCCAGCCAGCCAGCCAGCCAGCCAGCCAGCCAGGTAATTCGTTAGTCAGAGCTATAGGAGTCACTCAGTGTGATCCTGTCTCCAGCAGCACTATTCGGCTTCTTCAGAAGGTTGTCCAACAGGACTTGTGCTATCACTTTTCCTTCGTCGTTCAAATTTTTGTGGGTGCACGCTCCCAAAGATTTTTGCAGCCAAACAATAGCCTCTTTTTCACTGACAGGCATGCCATATTGGCCTGCGGCACAAAATTTCCCAAGACAATACGCAGCAAGATCAGATCCTGCAGTTGCTGCCTGGGTGAGGTACATAATGCCAAGTGGCAATGATTTTGTTACACCTATTCCTTTCAGTAGAGTTTCCCCAACTCGAGCTGTTCCAAGCACACTGCCAGCATCATGTGCTTTTCTGTTCCAATTGTAGGCATTGACTGGGTAGAAGCATGCCAAACACAGCATAGCGCGCACATTGCCCTCATTCGCCTTTTGTAGCAATTTGTTCTTCTTCTTCATTTGCTTGACTTTGATGTTCCAAGCTACCAATACATCACCTTGAATGGTTCCATTTTCAACCAATGTTTCAATCAGGCTTCTGATATGAGGGGTAGGAATGAGAGTTTCGCCCATGAGTTCATTGGTGATTGGTGATTTTATTGAAGCTCCACTTTCCCGCTGCCGATTGAAATACTTCTTGATTGCTACTTCTTCATAGGTTCGACCATCCAGAGCAATGACAGGTGACCACGGCAGCTCTCTGGTGATGGGACAGATGAGATCATCCGCTGGATTCTTCTTGTGACGCTTGTTGCGATTCTTAGGGACAGCATCTTCTTGTGCTTCTCGACGCCGCTTGCCTGCGGGTATCTCAGCACTCATTTTTGAGTTCTTCCTGGAGAGAACGGAGACCACAACTAGTTAGCTAGCAACTAATCTATCTTTTTCATGGAGTTGCTCTTTGCTCTTTGCTGTCATTCTTATCTCCCGTCGTGCCGTTTTGTCATTGTTGATGCTTTTGGCGCCAAATCAATAAGCCATCTGGGATGGTGGGAAAGGGCGTGAGGCTCCATGGAGTTCTTTCATGGGACTGGTCCAGTCACTGGTCGCACATGGAGCAAAAAAAGCACTCGGTGTCCAGCTCCATTTGAAACTCCCGCCACTGCACCAGGTACTTGTTGTCAACGCCATGCCAGTGCCGTCTTTGTATCATTGTAGTTTAGTAGAGTACATACATGTAGCACCGAAGCACCGATAGGAAGCTATTAGACTATTGCATTCCCAAGAAGGTTCACCAGAAGCATCAACACCATGCATCTTCCAAAGCGTTCTCCAGATGAAAAAGCACCAAGGAGCACCAAGGAACGAAGTACCGCCTGTCATGTTCCGTGACCATGACAAAAGGGCTGGGAATAGTACTATGGTGCCATACCAGCGCTGTTGACATTGGAAGCGCCAAAGCATTGAATGGAAGCTGTTGCAAAAGCACAAGTTTACGCCCTAGTTGGAACGGTACTAGCTAGTGCAATCCAGCCATCATAAGCTGTCTACTCACACCACAAAGACAGGCAAAAATATTCATCACAACATTCCCGCGCAACAAACTCATCTAATCAGCTAAAGGATAGATGCACCCAAACAGCCACTGCCATTATCTGCTTCCTTTCATTTTCCGGCCAGTGTAGCCAACATGAGCTGTCTACAAGCAAAACCCCTGCTCATTCATCCACAAGAAACACTGATTCCACTCATTCATCACAACAGCCAAGCATTCCCTCCCAACAAAGCCATCCAAGAAGCAAAACTTCAGTCAGACTCTGCTCCATGAAAAAACACAAATGAATCAAGGCTATTGCCAGGTTGGTATGGATAGCGTCGATGCCAACCAGGACAGCACAATAAAGTGGTGGGAAAAGAGACTTTGGTGTTTGTGGACAACTATGACACAACAACTGGGATCGAATACGTGAGATAAAGGACAAATGCACCCAATATCAACTACCATTGCCAATCGTGCGAGCCATCATTATCACTACATCGCTGCAGCTATTGTCGGCCGACCACTGGCTAGACCGATAATGTTCCCTTGCTGATTAATCAACAACAGCAGCAACAACAACAAAATGTCAGCTAGCTATCGTGGAAGTCTATTAGACTGCTACCATAACCGTCTAATTGACCACCACTACTACCAATTGCCGACAGCCGAAACCATTGCTGAGAACCAACAATTTTTTTTACGAATAAAGAATCTTTCTCATACCGGTAGCAGTCGTGGTGAGGAACAGATCTGTATTGTAGCTGCTGGGATCGAATGGCGGCTCACACAAGATCCACCGTTCACAATGCAATGAAATAACAGCCTCACCAATCGATTACCCGTTTCTGTATCGGTACAAGCTCATCCGTAGTAGCAGCTGTATACGAGCCACAGTTTTGCTAATTTATTAAGTAGCATTGCTATTATTGAAGGAGGATATTCGCTCCCATACAAAATAGCATTGTTTGTGTCTGGTTGCTTTGGATCCATAAATTGTTCTCCCACGTCCACCAATACCAAGTCAAGAAAATTGAAACAGACTAACCAAATGGATGAGGCAAGATACGTGGAGTGCCATTGCTACCAGAATTGTCGAGTAGCCTCCTTCTGCTGACTGTTGCCATTCAACGATGCCTGATAGCAGAGGTGCGAGGATGCTCGAAACCTATCGCCCAACCGACTCAGGCTGAACGCACATCTTCATTCGTTCAATTGACGGTCACATAGAGATAGCTTATTCACTGGCACTATCGGCCACTCCCATTATCCACTCAACTTGCTATCTCTCTACGCTCAGTCAAAACACTCTTGTTTACAACAGCACCCTCTGTTAGAGTGGCAACAACTGCCATGAAGGGCAGAGGGCAGCAAGCAGCAACAACAACCCACAACAATAAAGAGCAGCAACGAACAACAACCCGCAACAAAGAGGGCAGCTTTCTGTCTTGTGGTTGATCATTCAAGAAAGCTTCTTGCAGTCTCTTCAGTGGTGCTTCATGTTTGTAGGGGCGTGTGGTTGATACCCCCTGTTCTGTAACAACAACAATCATTGGCTCCCCCTTTCAGATTTTGGTACGGTGAAAATCCATTACCAGGTGTAGATCGCCCCACCTCATTTTCTTCCCATAGCCTTTTCAAAGCTGTTGGGGTCATAGATGTCATAGATACGTGATGATGTGTAAGCTTTGATACAGGCAAGCTTTACCGTTGCTGTGCCAACCTGCCCAAAAGCCACCGGATAAAGATCGTCAAAAAATGTCTTGGTACTGTTTCTTGGAGTGTGCAGTGCTGCCAAATTTTGGATCAACTAGCCCCTTACAAACCCCTTCATTAAGTCGTGAGGAAACCTCACGGATGGCAATACTTTCGGCATTCCCAGGCAACCTTGGCTTTTTGGACGGCTCTGTAGAGAGGAATCGAACCTAGCTAGTATGATAGCAAGCTACCAGCTGGTAGCTAGAATGATCAATTGAATCGAATCATTCAATCCACAGCCATGGAAGCAGCTGAGAAGGCCTGTGAACACTGTGGCGACCTGCCTGAAGGATCAGCGCGTCTATGACGAGATTGCTACTGGAGACTTGGAGTCTCACAGAAGCAGCAAACTTCTTTGCTTTCCTTGCAGCGGCCTGCATGACGTTGCTAAGGACACCACACCCGAAACAATACCAGCAAGTACATGAGATCTGCATGAATACATTCAACTCTACATTTTCAGCAGTTACAACCCCAAAAGCAATAAAATGGCTCCATGAACTACAAATTATCTCTCTGCCGGTACTGTAGAGTAGAAAGCTATGCAAGGAATGAATCCCCCCCTTTTTTTAAAAACGAATATCATTGTACACCCTGCGCTCTGTCGGTGAGCACCGGTGGGCTGGGCGACCCAGAATGCGTACTTGTACCGATGTGCACATGTCAGGGTACCGGTACTACCGGGAACTGAGCCAAGATACTCAAATCGGATTGGTTTAGTCCGAGCCATCGGAGTCACTCAGGATGATCCTATCTCCAGCAGCACTATTCTGCTTCTCCAGAAGGTAGTCCAACAGGACTTGTTACTTTTCCTTTGCGGCTCAATCTTTTGTTGGCGCACTCTCCCAAACATTTGCGTAGCCAAGAATCAATAGCTTCTTCTTCTCTGACAGCCATACCCCAGAGGCCTTTGGCGAGAGCATCTCCCAGAAAATATGCAGCAAAATCAGATCCTGCAGTTGCAGCCTGGGTGGTGTACATAATGCCAAGTGGCAATGATTTTGTCACGCCCAGTCCTTTCAATAGTCCTTCCCCAACTTTTAGTGCCAGCATCGTGCGCTTTTTTGTACCAATTGTAGGCCTTGGTTGAGTCGTATTCAAAGCCGTCGGTTCCTTTGGAGTAGTTGATTGCCACGATCAGCATAACATTTACCTTGCCCGCATTGGCCTTTTGTAGCCACTTGCCCTTCTCCTTCATTTGGTTGACTTTAATGTTCCAAGCCTCCAATACATCACCTTGAGTGGTTCCATTTTCAACCAATGTCTCAATGAAGCTTCTGATATGAGGGGTAGGAATGAGAGTTTCACCCATGGGTTCATTGGTGATTGGCGACCTGATGGAAGCACCACGTCCCCGTTGCCTCTTGAAGTAATTCCTGATGGCTGATTCTTCATAAGTTCGACCATCCAGAGCAATAAAAGGGGACCACGGTAGCTCTCTGGTGATGGGGCAGATTAGATCATCAGCAGGATTCTTCTTGTGACGCTTGTTGGGATTATTAGTGGCATCTGCTTGTGCTTCTCGAGGCCGCTTGTCTGCTGGCATTTCAGCACTCATATTGAGTTCTTCCCGGAGAGAACGGAGGTCACAACTAGTTGGCCAGGTAGCTACTCTCGTACCAGTACTGATCGTGTTCGATGGATGTAGTTGCTCTTTGGTGTGACGAAGCGGTTGCTATGGGATAGTGGACTACCGGTATTGGGCTGAGTGGATGCCGCGGGTTACTCTTTGCTAGTTTGCTGCCATGGTGAGTGGTGGGTGTCATCTATCTTTCCTACATAAAGCAGCTGAGCCGTATGACTGGACTCGCGACTGAGGACTCGAGTCCTTTTCTTCTCTTCTTCTCTTCTTCTCCCTCAACACTCAACACTATAGTTGGGGTGAGTCATTTTCGACTTCGTGCCAAAATAAAGAAAGGGGTGGCTGGTGCAGAAGTCACTACTGGCTAGAAACGGGCACCCTAGATAAGCATAGCACATATAGGGACGAGATTAATCCACATGCAACGACTAGTCGGGATAGAAATGTGTGGACGTCAAAAACCTAACTGTGACTAACTTCCTTAAATCCGCTAATTCTCTTTTTTCCTAAACTTCAATCACACTACTCACCGACTTCTCATGTTTACCAACAAGAACTCAGCCCTCTCCATTGACAGCATAGCCATCGAAGCTGAGGATGGCGTTGAGGCTGTTGGAGGTTGTATTACAGACACCTCAATACAAATTAGTCGTTTATCCCAATCTAGTTGATAGGGGATATCTATATCTATTCTCTAGTTACATACATGGGGAGTTTAACTGATCTATATGGTCACCCCCTTCACTATATCCTTTGAAGTTGAACCAATCCCAGAAAACATGGAGAAAGATCACTTCTTGGAAATAGCTTAACAGTAAAACAGTATTTTACCTTTACTAAGCTAGAGTGTTACTAGCAACCAACACTATTTCCAAGAAGTTGCTCCTCGAATTTTCGAGGTATCGATATCGATATTGACCTTTATCCCATGGGGATCCAGCCCATGCTATAAGATAAACAGTTCAACAAACGGTCAAGGCAGAAAGGGCTCTAGCCTCACTGAGAGAGCTATCCCAACAGCCTTACAGGAAAAGACCAACACGCGCACGAACGACTACCACCGGAACGATCGGTCCATCACAGGACAACCGAATCAGACGATTGAACATTTTCGCTACAAGCAATCACAGGCTGAGTGAGCCGTGCCATCAAGCTTGTGAGCTCCGGAGCCAGGAACCAAGTACACGACGGACGTGACTCAAACGGAGCAAGAACAGCTACCGTACCGTTACCGGAGCACGACGACTAGCTAACAGTCCAAGCAAACAAGCAACGAAGCTCACAGGAGTGAGCAAGAACGAAGCAAGCTCACAGGAGTGAGTGATCATCAAGACGTTGCACTACTGTGTAATAAACAGCACTTCCGGTGACCGGAAGATCAAGACTTTGTGCTGCGGAAACAGCCATCGTACGACTGCAGTGCAGGTACGAAAGAAAACTACAAAGAGACGACTCATCACACGAAGAAGTGCAGGAGTGGCAGCCAAGCTATCTAGCTAGCTACCGCGACGAGTCCGACAAGAACGAACGGATTCCGGTGTCATCCGGAGCTACAGAGGCAAAGCTACTGTACGGAGCAAGGCTACTACGGAACCAAGAGGTCGTACAAAGCCAAGCCAAGAGGAACGACACCAGGAGTGTCGACCAAGCGACACGACGAGTGTTGCTTGCCACGGAAGAGGAACTAGATAACAAGTTCCAACAGCAAGTGGAAGAACCACAGAGGTACTTCCGTGGGAGTGTTCCTACCCTCAACAAGAGAGCCATCGAGTTGGCTACTAGAAGAGAGGTGCGACGGAACAGAAAATTCCAACGCACAATAAAAAGCCATCTTACCAGGCCGATTACTCGACAACGACAGGTCCTACGGAAGGACTGTCATACACAGAAGTGGGCTACTATACTGTCACTGACAGGCCCAGAAGAGTGCAAGTTCTCGAATGCAACAGGAACGGAGTTGCATCCATCGGCAACAGGCTGGATCAGAGCGAATTTGCGAATTTTCCAAAATCCACCAGCCAAGAACAAAACCGACCGAAGCGATCGATCGCTACTACTGTCAACAAGAACAACAAGAGTTCGCTACTAGCTACCAGCAACGCGTCATCGTGTTGCTACTGATAGCGGCTTCTGGAGTGCTGTCGGCTGAAGTGCCAACACCACGAACAGCAAAATAGCAGAACCAAACGACCAGAAGCTACCGCTACGGCGACAGCAAAACCAACGACGACTGCTGCTACCACTGCAAGCAAGCATCAACAAGAACAGCTACCGCAACCACTACTCCCAGCCAGCCGCTACTGCTATGAGTAACGACAACGCCATTGTGTCTGTCGATTGGCAACTGATGTCGGCAGAAGCAGACATTGTTTTTTTGTGAGGAAATCGCTGACTGCCATCAGTTCCACGGAACGACAAAGAACAGCCTCAGTTCAGCGAGCACCACAAGAAGCAAAGTCACTGAACGGGAAAAGGTATCTTTTCGCGAAAAGGTATCTTTCCATGCAGGAGAATACCGAGCTAGATCCGTACGTCGGCAACAAGAGGATTCTCCACACGGCGAATCCAAGCCAAGTCTCGGTACTGATGCCAGCTACGGACCAATGCAGCTTCTGCACCAGATAGCTAGCTAGCTACCACTACGGAGCGAAGCACATCCAGTGCAAGCTACACACAAGAGCTACTGGAGCAGTGCAAAGCTACAGGAAGCACAGGAGTGCATCCGCCAGCGTTGAAATAATTTCTTTGGAGAGTGTATTGAGTTTTACACTCAGCACCTCCTACCCCTTTCATGGAGTGTGTATTGTGGCATCCAAGCCACAGCACCTCCTACTACCTTTTATGGAAAGTGTATTGTGCAACTGAAACACTGCACTTCCTCCACTGATTACAGGCAAACCTGAGGCAACACCAGCCTCTAGGTAGGCAACAACAGATACCATTACAAGACCATGCCCTTGCTATTTGATCACAGCAAGTGCACAGGAGTGTGAGGGTACCCAAATCCAAAACCTACAATCCTACAAACAAAACCATCATAACATCCGCCTTTATAGGCAATGCCGTAACCATCAATGGGCACAACAATGGCCACAACTACACGGCCAACAACCATCAATGGCTACATCAACAGCCAGCATCGATGGCAACAACAGCCAACAACGGTATCTACCACTACCAAACCGATTACAATGAATCGACCAAACCAAATTCAAATTGCATCTACAATAACGGCAACTGCAACAACAGCAGAACGACAGTGAACGTTGAACCAAGTAGCTAGCTACAAGCAAGCCACTCAAGAGTTCACAAGACAAGGAACCAAGCCACAGGATGGCTGGAGCATTCAGAGTTTGACCCACAAGGGGGAACCTGATCAATAGAAACAACAAGAGGGTGCACACCTCAGCTCCACTGCAACTACTGTACAGAGATTGCAACCAACCTAGTCTCACACCAACAACAGAAGTACACCAGTACAACAAACCAAGCCAACCATAGATACAACTACGGACAACTACAAGTCCTGCCACAGCCAACTCACAGGAGTGTAAGAGCAGTGACAGAACCAACACTTGTCCTGCCACAGCCAACTCACAGGAGTGTAAGAGCAGTGGCATCACCAACCAAAGGATCTACCGACTACATCACCATCGAACCATCATCGACCGTGACACGTCCAGGTCCAGTGGAGCCCATCAAGTTGGAGCATCCACAACTACTACCGAATACTTCCTAACAAGTTTCCAAACTTCCAAGGGCTTCCAGCCCCAACTCAAAGTATCATTGTGGCAAGGAACTTCCTCCTAGTTCCGGCTACTACAACAGTTCTCCCAAGTGTCGCTATAGCCTGACTTCCCAGTCTCAGCTACGGCAACACCAAATGATGGTACCAAGTGTACCAAGTGACGGCACCAGTCACCACAACTGACGACACCAGCAGTCACGAGTCTCACATGAGTATAAACAACCATGACAAGAGGAAACAATAACTCAACCATTTCCTCATTCCATCTTCAGACATCGAGACCATCCAAGAACTAGGTTCAGTCGAACCCAACAAGTCCGTGACTTCCAAGCTACATCATTTCCAGCTTCCATGCACCTTCCAATAGGGCATCACTTCCCACAAGTCTACGACTTCCAGAAGCTCCAACCAGCTTCCATCTACGAAGGGCTTTCAGCCCCATCAAGTGTCAATGCAGCCAGACTTCCCAGTCTGAGCCGCAGGTACACCAAGTGACGGTATCATCCGACACCAGTCTTCCAGGAGTGGCATCACTCTCAGCAGGAGTGCCAGCCACAAAGACTTTTCTGATGATGACAATGTCCGTATTGTCTCGTCTCCACCGCTCAGCTTCTCGCCACCAAGCGGGATGCCGAGCAACTACTTCCAAGGTTTGTTTTGGACTCATTGCAAGCCAGTCGACACGACGGCGCGAGACTGGATTGTTACGAAGCCTTTCCAAGGTAGGAGCCTGCTTACCCAAGCACAGATAGACACTTTGAGTGCTATCGATTCTCAGGAATCTTAGAGGAACCACCTCTAGCTCCATAGCAACCCCAAGGTGCATCCAATGTCCAAACCAACCAAGCCAGCTTTGGCTACAACAAGTACAAGTCCTGCCACAGCTAGCTCACAAGAGTGTGCCAACAGTGACAGCAGGAGTGGTATTGATAAAGTTGTACCCACCAAAACCAAAGTCTCAAACCTTTTTCAACCTTCCTTTGAATTCTCCGATCGATCTATCCAGATTGACATACCAGATCGACTGACAAGAAACGATCATGCCAGATCGAATGACAGAAGCGATCAATCACAAGCAGCGACCAGAGATCGATTCATTTGACTCTCGGATCGACTCAGAAGATCCATCATGAGATTGCAGTGCGACCACAGAAGCCTATCGAGGCAGAGCAAGCTTACTCAAGCAAGGGTAGCAACACAACAGTGCTACCGGGATATTTCTGCAGAGGATTCCCACAGTTCCACAGGAACAGTTCCACCATGGAACCAGCTAAAAGCAAGCAACAGTTCGACGGAACGCCACAAGTTGCCCGCACCCATCTACAAGGGTGCAAACAAAGGTCCACATCAAGCAGCACACATTCATGTACAACAAGTACAGCCATTCGATTCCAAAGAAGAGGAGGCCGTGATGAAGGAAGAAACTTCCCAGCTGGGAAGAAGAGGATTCCATTCCTCTGGAAAAGAAAAGCAGGACATCCAACACTTCTTGGACACCAACAAGAAGAGACAGCTCACGTTCATTCCAATGGACAACAAGCTGACTCAGATAGCTACCAAGCTATTGCACAGACTCATGCTCACCTGATTTCAATCCAGTATCAAGCCTGAATGATTGATTTTCCACACATCATTGGCGATTGAGACCATGGCATATCAATGTCCAGTTCATTCTACATCGCCAGTCAAGAGCACAGTTTGAGTCTACGAGAATGCAGCCGGAACTTCCTAGTTTCCAGCTACAGCAATGCCAAGTGACCGGAACTTCCCAGTCCACGTTCAACAGTATCGGAACTTCCCAGTTTGAATACAGCAACATCAAGTGACGGCACCAATTGCCACAGCAAGTCATACAGGAGTGGCAACACTCACAGGAGTGTAGCCACAGTTGCTTTTCATGACGACACTGTTCACATGTCTACATTGACTGTGACAGATTTGTCAAACTGCTATGGATGACAAGTTCTCGCCACCAAGCGGAATGCCGAGCAACCTAGCAATTGGTCTCCCTCGACCAACAACTGTTCCTTATGGAGCAACCATCATTACATTAATTATTCGTTCCACGGTATCCTTTATGGAACCGTGCAGGAGTGTGTTGGAGGTTGTATTACAGACACCTCAATACAAATTAGTGTTTATCCAATCTAGTTGATAGGGATATCTATATCTATTCTCTAGTTACATACATGGGGAGTTTAACTGATCTATATGGTCACCCCCTTCACTATATCCTTTGAAGTTGAACCAATCCCAGAAAACATGGAGAAAGATCACTTCTTGGAAATAGCTTAACAGTAAAACAGTATTTTACCTTTACTAAGCTAGAGTGTTACTAGCAACCAACAGAGGCTACTGTCATCCAATCCGTCATTGCTGCCAAGCTTTGTGAGGATGTAGCGACCTAAGGCCTCGATCGTGCCATTTATCTGACCCAACTTCTCCACAACAAACTGCTGGAACCTCCTGTCCTGGGTACGGTTGTTGTCGTACTCCATCCTGAACTGGACTGTCTTTGAAACAGCATCCTGGGCGTGGGAATTTACCACATTCAGCTTGGGCAACACATCAGTACGGAATCTTTCCAGCCCCTCTTTTTGGGCTTTGGTGATGGGGTCTCTAATGGACTTAACGAACTTGTTTCTAGCGTATACCTGCAAATCACCTCCAATCTTGTTGTCGATGATGTTCTTTACCTTTTCCTCAAAGAAGTCGCCACTTCCACCACTGACGTCATCATCGTCAGGCTTGTCGGTGTCATTGCTGTTCTGCTGCTGCAGATGGATGTTCTGCGGAATCGATCCTCTAATAGAGCCAGTACCGGTTTTCTGTACTTTACCAGAACGTCCAGTCACACTTGACGTGACTGTTGGTCGTCTTTTCACATTGCACCAGTTCTTGGAAGCTCCAGTGTCAAACAGCTGGTTGAAGTCAAAATTCTCTCTATCGTCCATCACTTCTGGGTGTGGCATGGTGGCTGAATTCTGCATTACCGGTTGTTGGTCGGGCCTCTTCTTGGTGTACGACTTTCCCGTGTAGGGATTGGTGAACACATAGTAGCCTTCGTTTGGGTCTGCAGACATTTGTAGTCGTGGAGACTTTCGATTTATGACGACGATATAGTGAGATGTAGTGTACAAACTGGTTTGAATGAATGTACGGAAGCCACAGATTCGAATTTTTGAACAGCTGTAACAGCAACAACGACCATACTCAATGCCTGCATGGCGGTCGTGGTCTCTAATCATGAAAATTCTTACTTATGAGTTGCCGGTACTGCGGACGTCCCGCGCAACATTCAAATGGCTGGGACTTCCACCAAAGAGGAACGTACACTACCCTATGGCAGAAGTCGATCGTTCTCACAATTTCATTCCAGTTTGCATCATGGCTGCAGTCAACCTCAATGAGGATGCGAGGGGCATCCCTCCTCTGAGGACCATCAACTGGGTCTTCTCTAACAATGATGATGCCATAGAGTATCTAGTCGATGAGGGATGCCTCAACATCCCTGACGTTTGCGGTCAGTGCAATGGTCCTGTCACCTATCGTCCTAACCGTAAGAACCTCATTTTTTGCAATAGTCGTCAGTGCAAAGCGGCGCATGGCAAACGGTGGACGCAATCCATCATGGCCGGCACCTTCTTCAACACATGTAGGGTACCCATCAAGGACGTCATGTACAAAAAAAATAACGAAGTTCTATTTTAAAGGCTACACCTCGTCAGACGATCCGCTGAACGGTGCCGTGACGAACCCATATACCTCAGGCGCACAAGGGCGCCCACTCAGGATGGGCCTAGTGTAAGCCCCCCACCGGAGAAATTGATCAAAACTCCGGAGGGTGCTGTACGACTAACTATCTACGCTAGGCTAAATCGCCCCCTATTGCTATGGGAATCCCGCATCGGCGCATAGTTACCCTGATTGGGAAGGCTGCTCGCGGGCATGCTCAGCCCTCATTGCTTTGTCAATGACAGGAAGCCAATTTGCCAGCCATGCTTTGATATCCCCCGGCCCTTTGGCCATCTGTTCCTCCAGGGGTCGTTTGAAGATTGTATCAAGAAGATGCTCTGGGAGCAGATCCGCTTTTTCATACAGGAGCTCGACTTCTCGTTGGAGTTGTTCGTGCTTCTTGCGCCATTTCTGCTCCTGATCCCGGCTGTGCCTGGCGGCATTGCGGTCCTCCCAGAGATTCCACCACTGCTGGATCAGAACGGAAGCCAGGTTGGTGACCCAAAGCTGCCCAGTCTTGGTGGTCTCCTGGGAGCCGACCCGATGCAGATATGCATCTTGGTGCTTGGCCCAATGCTTGGACAATCGTCCTCTCAGGAAGTTATCCCAACCAATGAGATTTTGAGTGTCAACAAGATCCCTATACCGGTCCGGGTAGTGCCAAGGGTGTAGGAATCGGTCTTCAAAGTGATATTGAAGCCCATCCAGAACAATTTCCAGGAGGAAGGGGTCGGTGGAATCCTTGCGCAACTTTGTGCTGATCGCTCGTTGCATGGTCCCTCGCCACAAATCCACGTCAACATGCGGGCATCTGTACACATGGGTCTCAGTCTCATGATCACCGCCGCAGCGGGGACAGTGGTGATCATACTTGGGGTCGTCTCGGTGGATCCGTTTCCCAACTGGCAACAATTGAAATAGAAACTTCACAATTGTCGGTTTGTGGATCTCATGACGGTTGACAGCCCGACCATGGGCTGTCCAATCAACCAATGCTGGGGTGTCCTCATCCCAGTCAGGATTCAGTTTGACAATGTGGTCGAACAAGGGCTGGTCGTTCCTGAGATGCCGCAGGGTTCTGGGAAGTTTGTATGTGCATGTTCCTTTGGGTAGGTGTAGCTGGGCAAAGTTTGCCGGAAATCGGAGTACCTTGGAGTGATCCTGTTTCATGTGTCTGGACATGTAACTGCCTGCCAGTTTGTCGGCTCTGCAGTTCAGTTGTGCCTTCAAAGGTAGTGTTTCGATGGCCTTGTGCTTGTCCTGGTGTGATTTAATGTGCTCCATCTTGGGCACTGTGACGGCAGCCCGAAACGAATCCTCGATCTGCTGCAAGACATCCCAGTCGGAGTCCAACGAATCATTGGGGTACCAGCCCTCGTACTCGAGACAGCCAGCACACTTGTTTGTAATAGATTCATTGTCGCATAAGTGTACATAATTCTTCATGCTGGTCTGGTCGTAGAACTCCAGCAATCGCCGAAGAAGGCAAGTAGGGGATAGAATGCCATAGGCCTCCGCCCTGTAGGAAGTCGGAACCATACCAAAAACTGGACCAGAGCACCGAAGCACAATTTGACCGCGATTGTCTGCCAGAACCCAAGCAAAACTCGCCTTACCGGCGTCAATGTCTGCAGCCCCATCACTGGCCACCCAGAAGGGCATGGCTGTGACAATCTGCAGGACTGAGTAGGCGTCCACCATCCATTCAAGCTCGTCATAAAGAGCTGTTTCCCAAGGCTCCAAAGTGGCAAGGAAATCCTCAAATGTTGTCGGTGTGGGTGGGAGTGGACGAGCAGGAATGCCTGCTGTGAAACCACTACCAACGACCACTGTCTCACGTTTGTTGAAGAGGGTCAGGTCTAGGACTCGCCGCTTTCCAGAGTCTGGTTGGACAGAGGTGCAAGATCGGGGGAAGTAGGGATCCAGTGGCACCGAGTTGTGTAGGATGCTGGCGTCCAAGTAGGTCTCATCTCCGAACTCCCAGCGATGAACTGTCCGTTCCTTGTTCGGAACTGGATGTTGGAACATCCAGAATTCGGACTCCTCCTTATCAACTTGTTGATAGACGACGTTGGCATCGACTTCGTAGAAGAATCTGTGGCGCATGCAGAGTTTGTCAGCAGAGACTAGCCACCCCCCCAGGGGTACATCCAACGTCAGATTCGGAGCGAACAGGGATAACGCTTTTCTCCACAACCACCAAGTCTTGGGGTCCTTGGGTCGATCTTGAAACCTTTTGAAGTAGATGGTGCGAGTCATCAGAGGACTGGAAAAGCCATGCCAGAACTCCTCCCGGATATATGTGCCACATGCCGTGGTGATGTCAGCTACAGTGACAACTTGGAAGTAAAGACGCACATAGTTGATCCGTTTCAGATCTGCCTCGGAGAAATTTCCATACCACCCGACCCAATCCATAATGTAGGAGTCGTGCTCACGCTGCAACGGCGGAATGTGAGCGTTGTGGACTTCAATCGTGCCTCCAACGGATTGAAGGAACCTTCGCATGCATTGGAACAGCCCTACAGGGAGGTGACAATCGATCTCGAGATCCTCAAGGATGGGCCGGCCAATTCCGGCATGGAATTGCAACCATGCGTATGTGACTTCACTTAGGTCTCCGATGTCGGTGCACCTGGTCCTCCAGTGCTTTAAGAACTGCTGGATGACCCCGATTCCCTGCTTGTCGGCGAGTCGAAACATTTCAATACCCCCCAGTTTCCAGGAACCATAGCAAATCACTTTCGCAGTATTCGATCTATACCCCATTTTCTGAAGGGCAGCTCGGCGTGGGGCCGACTCAATTGTATCAAGATCGACATCCTTGAAGAAAGTTGTCTCCAAGCAGTAACCCACACTCGAAAGGAAGATGCTGCGATAGAACATGTTGGCTTCCCGTCGATTCAGTGGGGATCCTTTCAGAACCCTGGTATAATGAGCGCATTTCTTGATCAGGGCTGCTTTCTGTGCTGTGAGATTTCCAGCCGGGCCTTTGAAACATCCCAGCGACTTGTGATCTTTGTAGTTGTTGACTGGTTTGATCGGCGTGACGATCCCATCAGTGGATTTCACCTTGATTGATGGTGTAAAGTCAGTCCCCGAGACCAGCTTTGGTTCGCCACTAGATCTGAACTCATATCGGAGATGGTGAAAGGAACACTTCGAAGCCTCCAGCTTGCCACCTGACGACCACAGAAGATCACTCCACCATTGAGCATCTTTGGTTGCCTTTTCCACAAGTACCTGCACCACTGAGGGAATGTTATTGGTCAGAAAACAGTTCGTTCGAGAATTCGTGTCATCCACAAACCCTGTCATAAACAGCTTGACCTGTTTTGTTCCGTCTGGGCTGGCAAAGGTGGCGCCAGTCGCATAGGGCTCGAAACAGTCAAATAGTGTGCTCGAAATAAACAGCCATAAGGCAGGGGAGTTACCAGCGCCTTATTGGCCAGACCCGTGCCAGGGATCTTCCTCCGTGTGACGGAGAAAAGTGACTGACGTTCCCAGAGTTGTCTTGATATGGTACTGGGCCTGTTCCAGATTCATTCCATTCACTTTACAGACACACACTGGCATACCCATCTTTCGGCTTGCAAGACTGGCAATGTACATGAGAATCATGTCGTAGCACACAGCTGCGTCATTGTCATTCTTGATTAGGGGGTGCAGGCAACAACGTGATACTTCGTACTCTAGTTCCTCCATATAGCAGAGATCAATTGCTGACCTCCCTGGAACGGAACCAAATTGCCTTGGGTTGATCAGCCCTTGTTTGGAGGCATGGTGGAGGAGTTCGCGCCACTTCACTCCTAGAAGCAGGTTATAGTCGGCTTCGAAGATATGGATGACTCGCAGACGATGGATTTTGCAACCACCCTCATCCCCAAGGGTATTGACGATTTTGTTCCATCTCGAGTAGGCAAAGCCCTGTTCCAGAGCAAAGTTGAGGAGCCTAAAGTGGGCCTGCTTGATCTTTGTTTGAAACTCTGCCAATTCCTTTCCTTCCTCAGACTCCGGGTCGAGACTGTGTTCCGCAAAGAGGGATTTCCAATGACCGAGGTGTTGCCCAGAGGGAGAGGTGGTAGTGCGTTCATTCCAGCTCTTGAGTTTCCCATCGAACTGTTCCTCTGTCAATGTTGCTGGAATCTCACCATCGCAAGCCCGGGCCGGGTGCCGGAGGAGGACTGCTGTAGCAAGTGACATTTCGAATGGGCAAATGTCGTATTCTCCATCGAGGATTGCATCGGCGGTAGCAGTACTGGCGGAGAAGTCTGTATTGGTCCGCAATGTGGAATCGGATCGGAATTCTGTCTCCTCAGCCTGCCGGAAATGCTTTTTGAGGTGAGCCTGGAGATGGCGTTCAATTTCCTCGGGATCCTCAACATACATCCAGTCTTGACACTGTTTTGGCGGCGCGGTGGGGTCTCGGGGGACTTCCAAGGCTGTTAGTCCCGCACCATGGCATTTACCCCGTGCGTGTGCACACTTTTGCCATGCTCTCCTAGTGGCTTCAGCGTTGCGCAAGCGCTTCATCACATTAGCCAACCTTGTGTCTCCTTCAGACTCGTATTGTGCTTGGAGTTCCATTTGGTACTCTTGGCGCAACTTGTGTGTTCTCCACTCATCCACCTCCGCTGCACGAAGTTCCTTGCGGGCCTGCTTCTTTCGTTTCTTGCAGTCTTCCAACGAAGTGGGTAGTTCAAATGCTGGGTCGGAGATCCGCTCCATGCGGAGACGAATCTGATTGGTAATGTCGTTCTTGCATTGGAGTGCATGCAGGGCCATCGTCAAGACTTGGAACTTCAAGCGTAGCTGGGTCAATGCTGGGGAACTGGGAATGGGTGAATAGGTCGGGCGCTTTTTGGCGGCGTGGAGGCTTGCAGAGAGCAGGAGTTGATCCAAGGCCTCAGCCTCCTGCTGGGTAGGTGCCTGGTTGAATCCCCACAGTCGTTGAAAGAATCCATGATTGTCAAGATAGCTGTACTTGGATTTGATGTAGGTGGTGACTTGGTGATGTTTCTTGGGATGCACCCTTCGTTGACAGGGCTTGGGTAAAGCTGCTGTATCGGACCCAAACAGCTGTTTCAAGTCGAAGTCAACAAAGCAGGCACGGTGGTCACTATAGAAGTGGTCACAGAACGGATGGTAACCACAAGCGTCGACAGCATCCAAAAGGTTTTCAGAAACGAGGATGTAATCGATTACCTTACTGCCTCTGACATAGGTGTTAAAGTCGCTGATTCCATGATTGTAGAAAATCGGATCTACAAGCTTGCAATCGGAGACCAGGCGCGATAGACCTTTCCGTCCTCTTGCCAAATCGTCATTGAAATCCCCACCCACAATAATCTCATGACCATTTGAGATGTCGTTGGCCACGCATTCCTGAAGATCATCATAGTGGTTCCTCCTTGGATCAAGGGACTGCCGTGATTCCTGTACATAGATGGCATGTAGTTGGGCCAGAACGGTCCTATCCCCAGCCCTCTCAACACTCCCATCGGTCACAGTATACACATTGTAAACCGATAGTCACTTTCCATCTTTGCAGGATAGAACCGTTCTTGTCCAGCGGCCAAGGTAATCTGCCTCGGCCTCCAACACTCTGCCAACGGTGCGGCCCAGAGATAGAGTACCCCCCGGCTTGTATTCTCTCAAGTGGATCTGAGGAGTGCTGCCAAAGGTGACCTTCCTGTGGTCAAAGGCCTTCCTCACAGCTGCCTGAATCTTCCGTCGCACACCTGGCTGGTTAGTATCAAGATTGGGCTCCTGAAATCCAGCATAATCGGTTCCTAACATTCCCAACGTCTTGCAGTCTTCAAACAGCTCCCCGCCATTTTCATCGTAAAGTGGGAATCCTCTCTTGTTGTTGAAGATGAATCTTGCCACATTTGGTGGCTTCTTGGGTGGCATAATGTCCCCCACTGGCTCATTTCGCGCCAGCATCCCCTTGATATTGTCCCATGTGTCAAAGTCATCCACTAACGGTGATTCAACTGCCCCTGTAGGCTGGCCTCTGCCCAGCGAGTCCCATAGAACACTTTGTGCCGGGGGAGCCCAGCCCATCTTTAACCACCCCGCCCACCAGGATGCCCCTGTGGGTCCTGGTTGGGTGGGGGTTGTGATGGGGGTTGGGTAGGCTGGGGAAATCCTGGGTAGAATCCTGCACCAGCAAGATACTGTAATCCATGGTAGGGTGGTGGCTGTGACTGCTGGTAAGGCTGATAGGTGGCTGCTGGATACAACTGGGCTGGCTGAAGAGAACGTGGATCAGCGCGAGGACGCTTGTCATCTTGCTTGAGTAGAGGAGACGTCACAGGAATACCATCTTGAGTTGCAACTGGTACATTTGAAGGTGGTGGTCTCTTCTGATAGGGATTGCCGTGGTAGCCCTGCAGAAAGTCTGGATGTGTGTAGACATCATTAGTGCCTTGGTGTTGATATTGTCCATGGGCTGGGGACTGATGAGGAGTCTGGTAACTTCCATGATGGGGCACAGGCATACCCGGTACTGGAGCATCAATGGCACCCCCTCCAGGAGGTGGTGGTTGTCTGGAGGAACGAGGGTTGGAGGGGGTGGCAGTGGCTTCAGATGGTCTTTGCATGTTACTGAGCAAGGCCATCATCTGCTGAAATCTTGCTTCACTGGATTCCTGGTCCTTTTGGTGCTTTGCTTCCAGTTGTTGCAGTTGTTCCTGGTGTTTCTTCTCCATTGCTTCTTTCCATAGCATCTAATGTGGACTTGGTCTGTTGCTGAATGGCTAATGTGGACTTGGTCTGTTGTTCCATTGCTGCTTTGAGGGCTGCTATTTCTTTGGACTGTGCATCACTAGTAACATCACTGGCTGCCACAGTGGTGGCTGTATCTGGTACAGAGACATTTGTCACTGGTGCCTGATTCTGTCCCCAAGTTCTGACTTTGTCTGCCCAGGTAGTGATGATTGCCTCCACTGAAGCAAGGGAGGCATCATCTTGATACAGGGTTTGAAAGGAGCGACTGCTGTATGAGTACTGATCCCAAGAGTCATCCCTTGGAGTTCGTGGTTGTCTGTGAATGACAGAAGGTTCCTCATCTTTGAGGGCATAGTCTTGGGGGAAGATGGTGGCATCGGAGAAGATATCTGTGAGTCGTTCCACCACTGTGTCTCTAGCACTCTTCTGGCAAATGGCATAGTATTGTCCTGCAGTGGCATAGGATTTGTGGCGTTCCAGGTCCAACAGCAGGGGTTTTCCATTGGCAGTGACAATCTTCTCTAAGAGCAAAAGACGAATTTCATCCTCAAAGGTTGGATTCAGATCTTGAAGGGGGACTCCTGTGGTGGCATTGATGACATCCATATGTTGAATAACTGCCTTCTTCATAAGGTCATGGTGCTTTCTTTGTCTGCTGATCTTGTTCAATTTGGGGCTCAGTAGATCCAACTGTGGATGTTGCAGAGAGGGATCATTGGCAATGGCTTTCATCAGGTTTTCAAAGGCTGGACGGTCGGTGATTCCCACTTGGATACCAAGGATGTCAATCTTCTCAGTATCGACCTTGACTTTGGTTGGAATAATGGCAATGGGACAGGTGATGGATGGCCGCTGCTGACGTAACCAACTGGATACTCTGGGTAACAGGCCATCGCGGAAGGTCTTGATCAAGGACGTCATGTACTTCCTTTATCTGTTCATCTGTGGGACCACTTACACGGCAATTCGCAGCATGTTTCAGTGGTCGCCTAACACTGTCACCGACTGGTTCCGATTTGCGCAGCAGTTAATCGGTGAGATGGTCTTGGAGACGATGGAGAACTATCAAATTGGTGGGCCTGGTGTGGAGGTTGAGATAGACGAGTCCAAATTCGGTAAGAGGAAGTATCATTATGGGCACAGAGTAGAAGGCGTCTGGGTTTTTGGTGGAGTTGAAAGAACCCCGGAACGCAAGTGCTTCCTCGTGGCTGTACCCGATAGAGAGAAACCTACTTTAGAGGCCCTTGTTAAAGACTTCATTCTACCGGGGTCTATCATTGTCAGTGACAAGTTCCCCTCCTATGAGGACCTTGAAGGAAAGGAGGACTTCTGGTACCAGCATGAAGTCGGTAAGTCAACTTGAAGTGCAGTCGCGCGATTGGAAATGCAACCAACTGTGACTAACACTCTACTGTTTTTTTACGGTGAATCACTCCGAAAACTACAAGGACCCCATCACTGGTGCTTGCACCAACACGATCGAGGGCACCTGGAATGGTGCGAAGAAGCTGGTGCCAGCTCGTAAGAGGACTGAGGAGGGTGTTAAGCCCTGCCTATTCGAATTTATGTGGCTCCGAATGAACCAAGGGCGTCTGTGGAGAGCCCTTTTAGAGGCTCTTGCAAGAGTCCGTTATTTGTAGTCAATAAAGTAGTTAGTCAATCACACTTGTTTTTTCTCACTTATAGACTTCGACTTCCCCATTTTGTTCTGTATTGACTTCCGTGGTTTTTGTTGTCTTCCAATTTCTGCCCCAGTGTCTGTTTGCGATTTGGTAATTACAACTAAGTATTGTTATTCTATATACAGATCTCTCTATTTTGAAGCCGTTTGCCTGGCCGGTGCGCCTCACCCCAACTATAGAAAATCCGGGATTTGTCTCCTACCCGGTACATGTACAAGCCGATGTCAGCATGTCATCGTGCCACTCGTTATTGCTGCTATTTGTTCTCAGGCCCTCGTGCAAACCATCATAAAGCAGCAGCGGCAACAAGCACACCGTCATCGGGCAACAGCATCACACCAGTCCGAGCTCGAAATAGCTCCACCCCCAAGTGTCAGACCCAGGGCCATAGATGAGGAAGAGAAAGAAATAGAGGACAAG
The DNA here is from genome assembly GCA_903772945.1 of Seminavis robusta. Lineage (NCBI taxonomy): Eukaryota > Bacillariophyta > Bacillariophyceae > Naviculales > Naviculaceae > Seminavis > Seminavis robusta. The sequence continues at coordinate 3,339 of CAICTM010000981.1, read as the reverse complement.
GAATATGTGCATGTGGATGCGGCAAAAAAGAGCGGAATCGAGTCTGAGGCAGAGAGCGAAGACTACAGTTTCACGGAGGAGCTTGAATTGCCCACAGAACTCCGAGGTTTGAAGGAGGAGGATACAGAGTTTGAATTTGAGGAGGATCTTGAAGAAGAACTGCGAAGTCGTGGCTTTACGGATCTGCCGGTTGTCCTTGACCCCAAAAGCGGAAAGGCCAGACTCAGAATGCCAACTGGAGCCCACAACCAATTGACCTCAAAGACGACTGGAAGGGGCTCACATCTGTGATCAACAGCGACAATAATGTCTACATACAACCAACACAGGCTGGCCGCAAAATTTATGTAAGACAGCCAGACATTGCATTTTGGGGACCAGACAAGACAGTCAATGTCACAAAATGCGATCGCCGGATGTCGGTTCCTCAGTAATTGGACCAGCCACCAAAACGTCACGCAAGCCGAGATCAAGTGGAAAGAGTCAACCCTGATGTTGTCATTCAGTTTAGCTGGAAGAATGATGGAGATTCCTACGAAGAAAAGGGGATGGATGACATGATGAATCGAGCGCTTGTGGTTCCGCAAGCAAAAAACAACAGTCCACCAGAAATCGACTACCTCATCAACATCCGCACCAAGGCTAACAAGAAAACTGCCAATGGCCGCTTGATTTTGCAAGCGATTGATGTTTATAGAATCCCTTGGGGTTCCACAAAACAAGATGCCATCAACAACACGAAAGGGGCATCCTATTCGAGGTACATACAATACAAGGTGGGCCTTATGTAGTGATTCAAATCACACCCAATGATCTTGGGATCCCACCTGGGACAACCTCCCCACCCACATTCGATATTTATGCCAGTGACATATTCAATGATCTTTCTTAGGCCACAAGCATTTTTGCTTTCCTTGCAGTCTTGTGCCCAAGTCCTTTGGCTTTCGCCCGAGCGCCCCGGCTGAGCTCCAAGCAAGTGCAGGCGGTGTATTGTGCGTTGGACCTCACCAACTTTTCCGACGTAGCTTCGGTCTCCTCACCCCCGGTGACCATGGTGCTGTTTTCTGCTGTATTCCCGGTCCGCCCCAAACAGGCTTGTCAGTCTCAGTCAACAATCAACCCGTAACATGGAAGCGGTTCACACCGATTATCGATGAGATTCAGTCAGGGTAGATGCACAAGGAGCTGGGAGTGGAGAGCTCTGCTTGGAGGTCTCACTCCTCTGGCACTTGGGAATGTGTGCCAGCCACAAAGCTGGCTGCCACTGTTATTCAATCTCCACGGCAATGATTGAACAACTTACTCTTTGCCTTGGCACAATCCACACAGGAAGGCTTCAACTGTGGGGAAACTAGTGCTACTGAGGCTGTATCTGGTCAACTATCCTTTCATTACTTCTTCTTCTTTAAACTATAACATGTACACAAAATCCTCGACAGCACTCAGCCATGCAGCTTTGGCTCTCTTGCATCTCATTTGGCTGGTGCTGGCAAGCTAACTTTCTATATTGGTCTTGGCTGAGGAACAGCATCATCCTTGGGTATATAGAGTTCCTCAGCTATTTCTGTATTGCCAGATGGCTGCACTGCTGACCTTACTGTTGGAGTATACAGATGTCACAGCGATTCTTCCACCTGGCTAAACCAGCACAGCTGCTTCGCACCACAATGGGAGTTTACGTGGATTCCCACTCATCGCTCCCCACCATGTGATGTGTCCATGGTGGTGTCCAGGAGATCAGCTGTGTCTCCTTGCCAGAACAGAACTGCCTTCAGGATGGGCCATATCTGGGAGTAACCCCAGTGTTTCGTCAGGATGTCTGCGGGGTTGATCGCTCCCGGTAGATGATGAAACGAGATGGTCCCTGCAGCAATGGCTTCTCTGACGAAGTGGTAGGAAAGGGCGTGATGTCTCTTCTTGAGGGGCGAATGGGGCTGGGTGGAACTTGTCACCACAGACCCATTGTCACCAAACATGTATGTTGGCCCCTTTACCTCCACACCAAGGTACCTGAGTGTAACTCTGGCTGCAATGTCCTGTTGGGAGGCAACCCTGGCAGCAACGAACTCAAGAGCCGTATGTGGCTGCTTCCACAGTAGCTTGCTTCTTGCAGTACCATTCGAATGGGGTCTGGTTCACATAGTGCAGTACACCAGTGACTGCCTTGCCATTGACCCAATCGTGGTATAGGTTTGCATCCACATAGGTCGTCAATACTACCGGCTTGCCCTTCGACTGTGGGGCATCTACTGGGAGTTCCTCCTGTGCCTCCCCATAGACCGTCCTTGTCCAGTCGTAGGTGTGGTATTCCAGCTGGGAGTAGTCTGGCTCGTTGGTACGGATCCTGATTCCTGCCTGGTTCATCTTGACCAAGAATCCAGTGATCCTCTTGAGTCTTTCCAGGTGCCCCACTCTGGGTGCCACCCTGAAGGACGACATTGACATTACAGAGACTGCAATAGCAATATCAAATCTCCCAAGTGAAATTGCCCATTGCAATGCTCCAATCAGGGACTGGTATTTTGAGATCCATCATCATCCAGGAGAGGAGAGGTATCAAGCTCTGGGTGGTCGTTCTTCTCCACTGGACTGGTGACTTAGTGGATGGATTCTCCCAAAACAAGGATACTACTGGGCCTTGACACGTTCAATGTACTTTCTTGGTGTTGGCAGGATTCCGTCGCATCCCTTCAAAGTCACATCCCAGTGGAAGTACAGTCCAGTCCTTTGAGTTTGAACTTGTGTGGTTGAGCCTGCAGCATATCGATGATGACTTGAGGTTGCTTGAAGCTATCAATAGGTCGTCAACATAGCAACCGATACTCATAGTGGTCGCCAATCACGCATCCAGATATCTGGCTCAGCCTTAGAGGGCTTGAAGCCAAATCCGTGAAGCACATCGTACAGTCTATCATGCCAACATTGTCCTGATGACTTGAGGCCATATTGGGCCTTGATCATCTTCATCGAATGCCCAGCATGTCTCCAAACTCCCCACCAGAAATAAAAACACCTTTTCGGTCGTGTAGCTTTCCAGGTATGCATTGCAATGTCCTTGCCCAGAGTTCAAGCCCATTCAACTCAGCCAAGAAACTAACAGACGGATGCCCTGTAAGGACAAAACACCTGAGTAGGTTGGGTCTACTGGTGTCTCTGTCCTGTGGCCTCCTGCCCAAACCTTGCCTTGTGCCCCCGTCGTGTTTGACGGCATAGACCATATGACATGGTATCTTCCTGGTAGCCTGTTGGGACTGGGGTACCCTTTCCCAGTGACTCGAAGGTGTCGTATTCCATCAATTGGGCAATCTCCAGTCTCTCTGCATCCTGCACCTTACTGTT
>CAICTM010000980.1:0-40798 GCA_903772945.1 Seminavis robusta | reverse complement strand
TCATTGTCGATGAATACCTCAAGACGAATACTGAGCATGTCTGGGCTGTTGGAGACGCGGTGGAGGTGAAGAACCCCATTGTTGGAGGCCAGTGGGCTGTGCCGCTCGCTGGTCCAGCCAACCGTCAGGGTCGCATGGCAGCCGACAACATCTATGGAAAGAACCGCAAGTTCAAGGGAACTTACGCGGCCGCAGTTGTGCGCTCCTTTGACTTGATAGCTGCTGCTGTTGGAATGAACGAGAAAATGCTTCGGGCCCAGAGACTACCGTACAATGTGGTTCATGTCCACCCGGGAAGCCATGCTGGATACTATCCTGGAGCCAAGAGTATCAACTTGAAGGTGCTCTTCAATCCAGAGGACGGAAAGATCTACGGAGCCCAGGCTGTCGGGGAAGATGGCGTAGAGAAACGCATTGATGTGATTTCCACCGCCATGCAAGGCGGCTTGACGGCAGAAGATTTGGCAGAGCTGGAACTCTGTTATGCTCCACCCGTTGGATCGGCCAAAGACCCAGTTAATATTGCCGGTATGGCAGCACAGAACATCATGGACGGATTTGTAAAGCAGATCCAATGGGACCAACTTGAGGATGCACAGAACGATCCCGACACGGTTATCCTGGATGTTCGCAACCCGGGCGAAGTTACCGCCGGTGAGTTGGTCAACGGTGCCCTTCAGATCCCGCTTCCTGAATTGCGTGATCGCCTGGGCGAGGTGCCTACCGACAAGAAGATTGTGGTGTCGTGTGCCTCCGGGCAACGAGCGTACTATGCCTGCCGCATTCTCCAGCAGACTCCTGGTTTGGAGGGCAAGGTGTTCAACCTCAGTGGGGCATTCAAGACGTTCAAGACGACCCCAACGTTCCTCTCTCGTAGCTAGACATGCCGGCCAGCCAGCTCATGGCGACAGTACAAGCAACGCTTTATTGTGCATGGACTAATTGATAAAATCGTCACGAGATGAGAGACCAACTCATTCTTCAGAAGCTGCATTCGAGGAAAACGTAAATCCTGAACTTACATATTTGATAGCAACAAGTAACAATATGCAATAGATGGAAACTATTTCAATGACTCCTACTCGAAACGTGTTTTGGGTTCTCCAGAGCCAAGGCTGCCGTACCAATATGTGCCGCGACCACTACTATTTGTGGCATTGGACTGGTGTTCCTGTTGAGCCGACATCGCCGTTAAACCCCAAGGACCAGCAATATGGTCCCAGCAGTCACCAGATTTGTGGCTGTGGGGACATCGACATGAGTTTGCCTACTAGTACCGCACTAGCTAGTCATTTCGGCAGAAATTCGTCGGCTCAAAGGTGTCGACCGCCACACAAACAAACCCAAGAAGAAGAAGAACCAATGCGAATGCAAACCACCTCTCGCGGACTGTTACCGTACGTGCAACCTCGCACCGCCATATTCACGACTTTTGCCAATTTGGCAACCAAATCCAGCAAGAAACCAAAGTTTGTTGTGTGCAAAAAGAAATGAACCAGGTTCCATGAGACAGCCCGACAAGTCTTGTCGCTGTTTCCCCCTTAATTTTCTTTGTGAAACCCTTGTTGAGTATCCACCTTACTGACACACGTAAATAGCATCGTTTTGAATTGGAACAAATAATTCCTCAACTGGAACACTCTTCCCCCTCCTCCCCACTAACAATTTCCTCGTTGCTTCATGCCTTTTTGAGAAGACTTTCGGAATCTGTTTTTCTCTTTTTGGCCAATTTCAAATTCTCCTCTGCTTCCTTGAGTTGCGCCTGCTGCGATGCAATGGAGCTCGTGAGTTGTTGGATTTGATCTTGATACTGCTGTATGGCGGTTTCTTCGGTAGTGACACTTCGTCGGGCGCGACTTTTGCGAGAGCATGTTTGTACGTGGTCCTCGACGCACTCGGTGCACAGCGTAATCTCATCTTCGCACGCTTTGCAGCCCGGATATGCCAGACACTTTTCGCAAATTTTTTCTTTGCAAACGTCGCATTGAGCCAATAAACATTCGTCGCAATACAGAATGCCACAAGCGCCACAGGATCCACCCGCACTGTCGTCCACTTGTTCGCCACAGGATGGACACGGAAAACTCTCGTCGTCCTCTTCGTCTTCTTCTTCTTCTCGTTGACGCTTGACACCAGACATGTTGCTTGCAGGGGGTACAGTACAATCGCTAGCTAGTAGTAGGCTTGGATGGGTGGCTGTGTTGGACTAGTTGTGTTGGACAGGGGGGGTGAGGGTTGCTGTTAGTTGGTGGTTCGCAGGTTCGCGACAAAAGATCTCTTTTGAGGAAGCACGTCTCAAGGTCAGACGGACACCTTAAGAGGAAGCCAGAAGATCTGCGTGGTTTGGTTTGGATCTTCGCCTCCCTCATTATTTTGTTTGTTTCGTCTTGTTGCTTCTTCCAAAGGTCAACAATCAACACCGTCTCTCACTCCATTATTTGTTGTACTAGACTAGTAAGATATCTTGTTCTTTCCAACACAACGCAAACACCATGATGAAACTCTACGCCATGCCTCGTTCTGGAAACTGCTACAAGGTAGCCTGGATGTTGCGACTTCTCAAGGTACCCCACCAGATTGTCACCACCTCCATTCTAGACGGATCCACCAAGAGTCCAGCCTTTATGGACAAGAATCCCAATGGTCAAGTCCCTCTCTTGGAATTGGAGGATGGAAGATTCTTGGCCGAATCCGGTGCCATGCTGTTGTACTTGGCCGAAACACAAAAGTCGTTTCTTCCACCCACAGACGACCCCTTTCAACGCGCCAAGGTCTTTGAGTGGATGTTCTTTGAACAGTACTCGCACGAACCATCCATTGCCGTACGACGGGCCAATGTTATTTTCCAACGTCCTTGTGATGACGCCAAAATGAAACAGCTCTTGGACAAGGGACACCACGCGCTGGGTGTCATGGAACGGCAATTGGCTACCACACCCTTTTTGACGGGTCCTGATTTCTCCGTGGCGGATATTGCCTTGTATGCCTACACTCACGTTGCGGCGGAAGGCGAATTTGAATTGACGAGATTCCCTCATGTCCAGACTTGGTTGCAGCGCATCCAGGGTATGCCTGGTTATGTGGACATGGACAGTTGCTTGCAAGAGGAAACCTTTGTTCCTACTATCTAGCTAGCGAAGACGACGCACGGCAGCAAGGAAGCAAGCAAGCTTTCCAACTTGGTACCGGCCGCCATGGTGGGTTGAATTGTCAGGATGCTGGAACTTTCCAAGCAAGTTGGGTGATGGCGCTTTTAGAATTATTCTAGTCTAGCTAGTTAAAAATCCAATGGGCACAATGTCAACCTTTCATTGCATCTTGCCTCTACGGTACCGGTAGGGGCACCGTCTGAGTCATCAAAATGGAGAGAGAGAGAGCCCAGAGCGAGGCGTGGATGGGTTCAGGGGCCATAAAGTTGCAGCTAGCTTACTCTTCAGGGCCGTAGCTACCATATTGTAGATGCAAGACATCACGGAGCGCCCTCTTCGCTCGTTAGCTTGATGAGAAACGTAAGAGTAGTAAGGGGGGCGAGTTAGGAAGGACAGACTTTTGGCAGTTCTTTGGCAACCAAAGCCACTAACACAGTACCATTACATGTTGTCAATGGTGTTGGTATGGAACAAGGGAACAGTGAGATGACTACAGTATGCAAGGGTCTGTGAGGGAATGTGTGATCTGTGTTCGGATGCGAGCTGTGGCTGCACATTCTAACAAGCGCAATTTGGGGCCCCCTCTTGCCGTTTCCCATGTACAGAGCAAGTTTGGGAAATTAAGTGGACTTGGTCGATACGCGCAGGAGGCTTCATTTGGGTGACAAGATGAAGGGGGAAGTGATGACTAGAGACCTCGTCTCCGTATAAAATGGTCTTGCCACCCTTGAGCAAAAGCATCATGTAGCCAGTCCACTTTTCCACACGGCGCAAGGATGATATCATGGAGCCCGCCCCCTATAGCGGTATCTTACTGGGCGCTTTCGTGCAACAGCGACGTTGCTTCGGCAACAATACTCCATAGAAGGATCTTTTTGTCTTTTTTATGTCATGTATTCATGCAATTAATTCTTTTGTCTAAGAGTGCGTGGGTTTTCCTTTCTAACCAGCATCCACACCTGCTCGAATCACTCAGCATTACTCAGTTCTAGAGTTCATTTACAACCACGCCAAGCGCCACGCAGGTAGGTCACGAGTCCTTGGCAACAACCACCAAGCCGTTCTGCCGGAGCGAGAAGAGCCTGTGAGGAGCCACGAAAGCAAGGAAAGAAGCCTGTTCACATATACTGTTTGTTTATGCAGACAGACCTTGGAGCAACCCCTTTTTGTTCTTGTTGTTGTTCTTTTTCTTGCCCTTCTTCGCTCCTCCCTTGTTGGCATCTCGAACCAGTTGTTTGACGGCATTGGTTCCCGACATGTAGGCTCCTTGGCAGGTTCCAAAATACTGTAAATGACAATGTTCCCCGGCAAAGTAGAGCTTTTTGTTGACTCCCTCGGCAATGCGAGAGTGATCGGACTGATTTCCACCCACGGCATTGAAGGAATAGGATCCATACGTGAATTCATCGTCGCCCCATCGAGTGATAATCACTTGTTTGGGTTCCGGAATTTCCGTGTCGCAAAACATCTTTTTCAATGCGTCAAACGCAGAATCTCGAATTTCCTGATCCGACAATTCCTCCACTTGTTCGGCAATCCGTCCTACGGTGAATCCACACAAGACGGGTCGTCCATTGATGGGTTGATAATTGACAAATTCCGTCCACAATCCTTGCGGCTGTTTGGGGTCTTTCCCAGTAACCATGCGTTCGATCCATTCCTTATCGGCCGGCCATGGCAAGTTGTCGGCATCCGAATCCTCCCAAATAAAGATGCACTTGTTGAGGACTCCATTTCCCATTCGCGTAATGGCACGTTGTTTGTCGTGTGGCAAATCGGGTGTGAATTGAATGATATTCTTTTGAAGGACGCCCAGTGGGACCGTGACAATGACTTTTTTAGCAGTGATGGTTTGGACAGCGCCATCGTCCTGTGTGTATGTGACGACGACCCGGTCCTGGTGACTGTAGTCAATGGCGGAGACTTTGCTGTTGTATTGAATATTTTGGGAAAAGTCTTTGGTGAAATGTTCCAGGACCGCCTTGTATCCGCCATGAATGTCTTGTGTGAGGTAGACATCTCCTCCTTTCATTCTAATAACAAATAAACAATGTATCAAATCAGCACACAATTACACACAGCACAATACCAACCCTTGACAAAGAAGGAGAGAATACTTACTCTTCATCGGAATCCCACCAGAACATGGACAAGTCTTCCAGCGACGCGGCGTATTCTTGGGCCGTGTTACAATCCAGCAAGTACCACATCCAGAGTCGTTGTTCGTCTGTAGCATCAATCTTATCCAAAAAGTCTTCTGCGGCTTGTCGTAAGGAACAGTCCTTATTGTCTTTATCCTGTCGTCGTTCTTGATAGGCCCAAAAGCCGCCCTTGCCTTCCATCAAATAATCTTCCATCCATTTCATGCGTTCTTCCGACGCTTCCGTCGTGGGTTTGTCGACATGATCTTGCAGAATGATTTGACTGTTGTAATCCGAACGGGCCATTTCCACACCGGCATCCAGTGCCGCCTGGTAAATGGGATTCTTGGCCTGGACGCCGTGAACCCATTGCGGACCATATTCAATGGCCGTCACTCCATCCTCCGCAACACCCGTACGACAACGACCTCCCATCACTGGACGACCTTCCAGAATTTTGGCTTGGATGCCTTGGTTAATAAGTAAGTCCTTGGCGGCGCTCAATCCCGCCCAGCCGGCGCCGATAATCACCACTGGTTCAATAGTATTGTTGTTGTTGTCGTCACCATTCTTCTTCTGATTTCCTACTGGACTCATACTGATAGCTGCTCCTTGTACTTCCTTTTCTTTCTCTTTCTGTCTGTGTTTGTGGAAGTGCTTGTTGTTTGTGACGTGAGCGCTGCTCTTGTGTTGTGATGTGTTGTGATGTGTTGGTTGTTTTATGAGCAGTCTTTTTTGCAAGTAGTGCCTGTCATACCAGATGCAGAAATTACTGTATTTGTGGTGCTGATGTGCCAATGACGCCAGGTGTCTTGCACATGCAAACCCAATCGCCAATCGACAATTTTTGCGGTGCCGCGATTCAAACCGAACCTGTATGCACGATTCGACGTCTTCCATTATTGTCCAGGCAGTTCTTTGTTCTTTGTCTTTACGGTACGGGAGTCGAGTGACTCAGTCGAGTGACAGTCGAGACCATGTCTTCTTGCTTGCTGGTTGACAACAAGCCATCAACTCTCTGTTTCTTGCGGCTGGAGCAGGTTTCAATTCCATTCCATTCCATCATGCTGTTCTGCTGAGGAGCAGCACTCCAGTGAAGCAAGTTGGCGAATGTTCTAGCTAGCTGAAAAAACCCCTCATCCTCACCACGCCCGAGCAAAAACCAAGCCGCACTCGGAAAGGAGGTCCCCCTTCACGACTATCGTATGAGTAAGTGAGTTGAGTTCAGGAGCACCGTGAGGTGCAGTAAGGCTGCACCTCTTCCTGGGCGTATCGCACCGCTACAGTACCGTACCATTCAATGTATTAATACGTACTATTAATAGTACCCGGTGGGGGCTCCGGGGGTGTTGATACAGCAGTGGTAGGTACCAGTACCGGTAGCGTTGCTTGTAGGACAGCTTGAGAGGGCCGGTTGAAATCCAAGCAGCTACAAGAGTGCTACAAGTTATAGGGGTCTAGATCTAGTAGGGACTCGACTCATCTGAACTCTGCACAACTATCTCAAGGCGGATCCCCATTCAGCAATAATCTTTTTGCGTTGGCCCATCTTTAGAAATCCAAGTCAACAAATGGAACCTGGAATGGTTAGTTAATACCAAGGGACACTCGGTAACAACTGCCTTTCAACAATCCCATGGCCCAAAGTACATGTAGCAATTTCACCTACTAGCTAGCTAGTAGCTAGAGCCGTTGACACGCACAGTTGCACTGTGCAAAAGCCAAATGTCCTAATAGTTGTTTTATTAAAGCTTTATTTCATGCTTGTGGCACTGAAAGCAGCACAAGGCACAAGAGTTAAAAAGCTTATATTCTGGCCCCCATCTAAAGGTGCTACTAGGGCTAGGGCTCATCACAATTTTGTGATTGCACCGTCAAGACCCGAACTTTAATCACTTACGTCCCCAGCTAGGGCTGGGGTTGAGCCAAAAGCAAGGGAGCTCAAGGGACAAATACTGTTGATCTGGGGGTAATAACCTATCCCCAGATTGGGTTCACTACAGCCAGTGCTCATTAATTTAATTAGTTCAAACCTTTACCATCTTTATCAACAGAAATAATTAATTATTCCTTTGGCAATGGCGATGTAAGCCATGCCATCGTAAGGTCTTAGCTCCGGTCGGTAGGGATTGATAAGGCAACAAGGCACTCCCCATGCTGAGGCAATTGAGCCGATTGGGTCCAAGCTGGGACCGCCGCCAACTCACGGAGGAGTTGCGGGTGATTCCTCACTCCGGTCCTTCTCCTGCGCCATCTCCAAGGATGAAAGCCACCATCGGCAACTTCCAAGGGTGGATGCAGCAGAAGAAGACCCTACAAACGACCACACCTCCAACGTCGCCCCACAACACAATCAGATCAGTCCAGAGTTATGAATGCCTGACAACCAAGGGTGCTTCTCGAGCGAAGCCCAGATCTACAAGCGGATGCCTGCAGGGGGTACAAGAGTAACAGTTGATAGCTGGATAAAGCGCTGATACAACAACCAAAACGATATAAAGCAACAACACAATGTTCAAACGATCCTCTCGAAACAAACGATCGACGACGAAAAGCAGGAAAACCTGCGAGCTGAAAATCAACGCACACTGCAGCAGTAGTGCAAGGGTGTGTTGATCTGGGGGTAATAACATCTAAGAAGCGCAATTGTAGGTAATTCTGAAAACGAGACCTCAGGTCTCGTTTGGGAAGCACATCCCAACCTCTCCTTCCGAACCAAGTCCAAGGTTCCAATTAGGCAACCGGTGCTAAAACTATCCGGATCCAAGCAGCTTTTGAAGATCCTATGTCTATTCGCCAACCACAATTTTGCGTCAAGCCGGAACAGTACGCACGATTCGTCGTCCATGCAATTCTTGGGAGATCCTATTTTAGTTAATTAATTCCTTTGGGTGGCCCAGCATAAGAGGTGATTGGGGATGGATCCCGTATGCCCGTGACTCCAATTTTTGCTGCTTACCAGGTAACGGTATGAAGAACATTTAATTTCTCCATGGATACCTGATTTACAAGGGAGAACAAAAAAGGATTTAGAATCCTTTGAATGTCCTCTAAGTCCTGACAAAGTTTTGTTTCTTTTTTATGTTTCTTTGGTATGTATGCGGTATCCATACCCAATTGCTCAAGTACAAGTAAGTGCAAGTGCTACATCTATCTGTAGTACCTCTTATGCAGGGCTCCCCAAACCCTAAATAACACACGCCCCACGCAGCCACGGAGCAAGAAGGAAAACCTGTAGAATCTACCTGGTACTGTGTGTTGCCTTGCTACTCTAGCTAGAGAGACTACTAGCTAGTACTTGTACATACTGCATGGCAAAATGGTAAAGACATCGATTCCACACTCGCATCCTAGCTAGTAGAACATATCATAATCAAAAGCTTCAGTGTTACAAAAACACCTACAAAACCAACTACAGCATCCCTATCTACAACAACCAAGAAAATGAAACTGGTTCTTTCAATTTGTTTGTGCACTTCAGTCAGTGGCTTCACCAGCCACGTGCAGGCAACAAGCACCAACTTATCCCCCTACACAGTGTACAGGCAAAGTCCTGTGCTCTTTGCATCACGGATCGATGCCACCAACAGTGTTTTCGATGCATTTGATGAGCATGTCCCTGAAGAGCTTCTGTTCACGCCACACTCAGCTGCATCATCAACCAATGTCATGGAGCATGGAGACACCATCATCGACGTTCTTGAGCGGCCGCAGCATTCCACCCCCCAAAAAGCAGTGAAAAACATCCCACACAAGCGTGTGAAGCAGCTTGGAAGAGCTGGAAGCGCTAGCATCCAACAAGGCCTACACAGTGCTTTTGGCTTGGGCTCCCTGCTGCTTGGGTCACATCATTTCGTTTATCTCCTGACCAATGGATTTGATGCTCCTGTCTCCCAGGAGCAAATTCTGGGCTTGGGTGTTATGCATGTGATGGTTGCAGTCATGGGCCTTCCAAGGCTTGACTGGAAGAACAAGAAAGAAGCAGCACGAAATGCAACGATCTGGCCTGTACCAGTCCAAAATCTCTTGTTGGTCCTTTCGTGTTTGACAGAATTTATACAAGGGGAGGATGCTTAGGTTTCAATTGACAGCACTCCCTTCATGGCTTTGGCTGCAGTGAACATGGCCATTGCGATCTGGCAAACTTCACAATCCTTCGTTTCAGGTGGTGCTAGTGAAGCTGAAAGGCAAAAGTCAGGCATTTGGTATGATAATCATCTGAAAAATGCTGCAATTGCAGCATTCTCCTACACTCTACCCATCACTTTCATTGGTCTTGAGCAACTGCATCTGGGTGGGTCTGTGGGATTAGAGCAAATTGTACAATTTGCGACATCTCACCCTGAGGACCACAGCAATCTTACTGCAATATTTTCCTGAATACTTGTTTGGTCAACAACCTAGCAATTTTTGGGGCAACATTGGTAAAGTACAAGGTGGTGTCCACAGACAAAATGGCCAGATTTTACGAGGTATTTGCCTTTTCAATTATCTTTGGTGCCTTCACTCCAATTCTTGGGGGTGATGGAGGGATGATGATTCAGGACTTGGTGGGCCTGTTGGCACAAGGATTTCAGAACTGAAAGGAGTGACGTTGTTCCTTTAGAATTACACAATATAAAGAAATAGAGAAGTGAATAAAGCTAGTAACGAACGGTACGGGAGTTGAGCCCTGGCTTTCTTGCTTGCTGGTTGATAATTGATTTAGACCGAGATTTGGCACTCCAGTGAAGTTGACTACTATGCTGACCTACCCACGCATCACTCAAAAAGCTGATCCCCCGGGTTGCATGCACGGGGGCGCGGTGTGGTCTGTGGTGGTGCAGCAAGCAACCGTACGGTACCGACACCGGTATGTATAGAGAGCTGCACCTCTTCCTGAGAGTACCTTCGGTAGGGGGCAGCGGGGTACGGTATTGATACAGTTTCGTACCGGTAGTATGACAAGCTTGAGACGGGGTTGGAATCTACCCGTACCGGTACAGTAAGCAGAGTGAACCTTCAGTTTCTTCTACAAACGCGGTCCGTGGGATCATGAGCGACAAACTGGAGACCAGCACGAACCGGGGGTCGAAGGGCTACAAGTAAGTGAAGCAACATTCAGGTTTTTCTAGAGATGCTGCGGTCTGTTCTGTTGATGTGGCTACCTTGCATCGCACGTTTGCGTTCGTACTTTGCAAGTAAGTGGGTTGGCCAAAATCACCCCAGCGGGTGACCATTCAATAGTATGTTGGCATTGAAAGCAACAATGGATATGACTTGGATGCCATGTCGATTTCATGGACGTTTCCACAACACCAATATTTGTTGAGGGCATGTAATAAGCTTGAAGCATCATATCACAACAATTCTTCCTGCCTCGCTATGATTGAATCATTCTTCCTGCGGTTCTATTTCTTGCTGTTCTTGTTGCTGTTCTTGTTGTCGTATGGATTGTTGTTGTACAATAATATACTGTTCAAAGAGTTGATTCCATTCAATGGTCCGCTCTTGCCATTCTTGTCGCGTGGTGTGTACTTCCTTGGCGGAATAGACGGCTTGTCCCACATCCAAGGCGGCAATAAAAGGCAGTACGACGGGCACAACCGCCGACACGGCCAGCTGTGCGGCAATGCCTCCGACCAAACTAAAGGATCCCACGTGCATTCCGGCTTCTCCCATTTTGGCAATTCCTTGTGCCGATTGATAAACACCGGTGGTGCACCATACGGCCAAACATTCGCCATTGGATTTGTGGGTATGGTAGGGTAGATTTTGTAGTATATTGTTGTTGTTTTCGTGCAAGAGGAATTGAAGGCGACAGAGAATGACATGTACTGGATCGGCCACTGCGGGAGAACAAGTACCAGCTCGTAGCATCAACCGTGTTTGCCACTTTTGGGAATATTGTACGTGCTCCCATTGAGCTTTGGCTTCCTTTTCCGTGAGCCATTGCTGAGTGATCTTGCAGCAAGGAGGTGGTGGTTGGGTGGTACTTGTACTAGTACTTGTACTTGTAGTGTCTTGTTCCGTTGCCTCTTTGTCATTGTCATCAATGTCGGTATCATTATTGGAAGTACTTGTCGGTGTTGTACTGGTGGCCGTGGAGACCGAAGAGGCTTTACTCGATTCCAAATCTTCTTCTTTCTCTTGCTCATGATCGAAATTCATAATGACAATGGTCCCATCTTCTTCGTCTTCATTACCATTCGCATCACTGTTGCTATCATGACTATTGTTGTTGCCTGGATTATCATTCTGATTCCGACCCGCCACAACAATGGCATGTTGTTGATAGGCAAATGGCACTCCCAAGTAGGAACACCACCGAAAGATATGATCACCCACAGCAAAGTATCTTGTTTCTGTCATCTTTGGTCTATCCAACAGTTAGTACCCTCAAGGACAACCAGACAACAACAACAACAAGAAAACTGAAGAAGAAATGTTCCAAGGTTTCGGCGGTGTTGAAGTTTCCCAGTGAATCATGCTATTGATTCAATCCAGTCACTAAGTTGACGTCTGCAAAAGCTGTTAACAAGACCAGTCAAGTCAGGTCAGAGCACGATTAGATGCTTCGTAGCTCGAACGCTTGAACGCCCCTACAAACGGTTCTGCTGACATTGCACATGCGGTTGTTCTTTGGCATTTGGTGTGCGATGCCTCGATGGATTGTTCTGGTTCTTTCCATAAATTAAATCACGACACAACCACTATTACGCATCAATCAACGAAACCGAATTCTACATCACAACACAACACAAACAACAAAACAATAAGAATGGCTCCCAAGTTACTTCACTGCCTACTGCAGGTTTGCTTTGACGACGCTCCCGAAGAAGATTCTCAAGAAGACGAGACATCCCATCCGCCGCAGACGAACCGCATCGCTCGATTTCTTCCGCAAGGAGACAACGACTACGCGCGAGTCGACGAAGCGCCACAGCATGAAGATTGCTGCGAGACTACTGCTACTAGTACTACCACGACAACAACCGCTGCTTCTACTAGAATGTCCGGCATTCGCGAGTTTTGGCGAAGTGTCCAAGAAAAGTTGAGTTTGTCGACGTCGTCCAACGCCATCGAAACGACGACTACTTCTACAACAACCGAACCAGCAACTGCAAATAATGAAGAATACATTCCCATCTTGACACAAGCGTCTTCCTTCGACTCATCCAAAGAAGTCCCCACCATTGCCACGGAACAAGTGGTATTGCCCGGATCGGAATTACAACTGCAAATGGCCAAGGCCATGGCGGCCCAATTGGGCGATGACTATCAACACGAGCATGACGAATGTGTCATTTGCATGGAAGGATTCGATCCCACCAATCCACGCATGCCCACGCTCTGTGGATGCGGAGAAAACAATACATACTTTCATTTACCCTGTCTCTATCAGTGGGTACAACAAAGTGGACGCAAGTGCCCCAGTTGCCGCAAACGATTGCGATGGGAGGAATTTTGAATATACTAAAGCAAAAACAAAAGACAATTCGACAAACACAAACACAACAATAGCCACAGTTCGGCCGTCGCAGTGACAGACGCGTACACTGGAACAGACGGAATGTTGGCGCATTTGTCACGCCGAGCTGTGGTTTGCTTTTCTCTCTGCGGCGGCGGCTCTCCTTCCTTCCTTCCTCCTTCCCTCATTTTTAGAAGTTAAAAATCGTAAAAAGTGTAATACTAGAAGCATCCCACTTTCTGGGCCCGCCCTTGGGGTAGTTCTGCTTTTGGCGTCTCCGAAGGCAAATCGTGCCCTTGTTTCGACGACGCCCGATTCGATTCGTGTACGTCGTCTTTTTGCTTGTTTCTCCTGAACAGTGTTGCTGTTGGAGGACATCCATACGGCACGGTCTGAAAGGTCCCGCCTATCGATAGAGGCGTCCACATTTTGGTTTCAGAGCATCCTTTGCGGCGTGGCTCGCCCACGCCCAGGAAGTCGAGGCATCACGCCAAGTTAGGAGCTTCATGCCGACATTGGGGTGTGTATTGGTAGTATACCGGCATTGTCTTATCCCACGCTCCGCTCTCCCAGAATAAGGACACATCCCTTCCATACGTATACGAGAGTTGGTTCTCTTTCATTTCGCATTTTCTTTCACGTAATACTCACGGTACGGTAGGAGTGGTCATGATTCCAGGGTCACCCTTAGAGATCACAGATGCACCATCATGCCGGGCATTGTTTGTACACAGTATAAACACTGGTTCATACTGTGCAGCTGATGCATCCGCGTCATGTTGCTTTTTGACAATATGGGCAGTTCAAAGCAACAAAGCAACAATCTCGAAGGCTGTGATGGAGGGGGCGACAGGATCAGACTTCTCCGAAGGCCAAGTCCAAGGGGAAGTTGTGGGCATTGCACTCATGGCGCGTGACTTTCATACCAATGTCAGCCCAGGTGTTGATGGCACGTCCATCACTGTCCAGAACAAGTTGGCTAAAGCTGAATCCATTCAAATTGAAAGCCATGGTGGAAACTTCCATAGCAGTCATCCAGATTCCTGTATCAAAGCGGAACTAGGAATGTGAGCCATAGAGAAACTCAATCCAGTTTTTACAATCAATGTCCACCACTCACCAATGACAGGCCATGCAGCCAGCCAAGAAGAAGTGGAGAGCACGGGAGTTGTTGAAGCTGCATACTCGAAGATGAGATGTCCAAAGTAACAGTGGGCAGCAACAGTGTTGCAGGTCTCTTCTTCTTGTCCAAACACACTTTTATCCATAGTTGGCGCATTCAGATTCAGTGGCCTGGCCGATCAAAGAACTGGTGACCAAAGAGCCATGTATGGCTGTATGGCAGAGAACAAGAATCCTCCAAAGACACCAGCAACACCCATCATGTGGGCGGATGTTGTGCTCAGCCAGGAAGACCAACATGAATTTGAAAGTCCAAGAAACACCAAGGACTACCAGAGAAGGATCCTTGTCCAATCGGGTAGGTGAGGAAGATAGCAGTGGCAGCAGCAACTGGCGCAGAGAAGGCGGTAGTTGAGCTCCCATTCACGGCCCATGTAGGCAGCAACACCAATCAAGAAGTGGTGAAGCACAGGACCATCCTCCATTGCACAGCCATTCATCAATGGAGGCTGTCTGGGAGACAGGGCAGAAGTGCATTCCAATAGCGTTATAGCTGGGGATTACAGCACCAGACGTGATGCCGGTGACATCGAGCATACTAACTGCAACTGGTTCACAGATTTCATCAATGTCCACCGGAAAATAGACACAAAACTAGGTCAATACAACTTTCTTGCAGGCGCAGCACCTTCCAGCACACCCCATAGAGTAAGCCACAGATGATTTCATTCCAGATGGGGCAGCAATGAGGCAAAGAACTGATGAAGCACGAGGTGGCAGCCAGCAAGCAAAAAGTTGGCGAACATGATGGCTCCAAATCAAGCAATGTAGAGATGGTTCTCCGTGCTGGTAAGCCAGTTGCAGCACTGGTGGGGTCAGACAGTAGCCAATAAGTCATCTTTCATGATAAGAACCTCACTGGGGTCCAAAGTGCTCACACCAAGCAAGTTCAGTGTGACAATTAAAATGCATGTAGTTACCGAAAAATCCAAAACTGGGTCCGAAGAAGCAGGAATGGGTTTTGGGTGGCTTTGAAATACTAGCTAGTACAGCTACGGAGATGGGAGCAACCTGTACAGGGAGTAGGTGCAGCCATTGACCATTACAATCCAGCTAGCAAGCTGTCGGTAGTCGGTAGCAAGCTGCATGTACATGTAGCAAGAGCAAGGGGTCCTACTCGAGTACGGTAGTTGCTCCAGTTTACAACCCACAGTTCCACCTCTCCTGCATGACAGCCCCTTACCTGTCCGGGAAATCGATGCAGACAGATAGATACATGGATGCATCATCCTTACGTGGCGTTCAGGATGTCGGAAATAACCTTTTGCTAAAATTATACCTTGACCGATAAGAGCATGAACCGAAACTACTACGGTATTCTATTTACTAACAATAGACTATTAATAGTTTTCCGAAATTGCTTGAGTTCTTGAGGTTTGAGGTTCGTTGTTTTCCCGCTAGCTCTTGTGAAGAATGTTCAATTTCCAACCAGCTGGGGAAAAAAGGGGATCGTGTGGAATTCACTGTTATTAGATCCTCTTGATCTCTTTCCACTTTCCACCCTTTAAAAAAAAACATACATATCCACCCAAAATATTTTTGCCGCCTGTGAACGGTACTAGCTAGTACATCGTAGCTAGACTACTGCTGTAACATCTATCTGGTTCGAACAGCTATCGAACAAACCAGATAGAAACAATCCTAAAATGAATGAAGTTGGACACCCTGTTGTGGGCCCACGGCTGGATGAGGAAACTGAAGGCTACCATTCTGATGAGGGACACAGTAGTGATGAAGATGATGCCGATGGCCACGATGACCACGAAGAAGCACAAGAAGAGGGAGAAGATATCGAAGATGAAGATACCCTCCCTCCTGTGTTGGGCCCGTTCCATCCTGCTCGTATGGAACTTTCCACTGAAGTTTCTGAATGGGCGATGGAGATCAAGACTGCTATGAAGCAGAGTCCTGAAGTGGATTGCCCCAATGATTATTGGATTGCCCAATGGGCCATCGTTGAAGACAACTTGGATTGTGCCATCAACAGAGCTGTGCAGATGCAGCATTACCGAGAGGCTTATGATATTTCAGATACCTACCAGTTTGGCAGCAAGTGTTTGATGGACGTGATGGACCTCTTTCCTGGACTCTTGCTGAGCTTCTCCTTCAACCATCTGGATGGAAACTATGCCATTGTAGAAGACCTGGCCAAGTTTGACATAAGCGCCTTACGTGACCCTGTCAAGGGCAAGGTTTGGATGCGCGCTGCCTACTTTCTGCAACACTGCCTCTGCTGCGACTTTGAGGCCATCCTTCGTGGAATTATCATCATACATGAATTTGACTCCTTTGGTAAGTTACTACCAGAGTTTGCTTGTCGTTGCTGTCTTACCAACCAAGATGCGATAATAACACTCCTTGGTTTTCGCCACCGTTGCAGACTGGAAAAAGAACATAGACCTCAAGGCTCTTCGGCAACTCTGGACAGAACTGTCTTTAGACTATCCAATGAAAGTCCACAGGTTTCTGAACTATCATTGTGGTTTCTTTGCAAACTTGACAGTCTCCATGGCCAAGCAATTTCTTCCCCGTGAAATTTCCGACAAGTTCGTAATGGGACTTCAAATGGAGGGACGGCTGGATACAATCTACAACGTGCCCAATGCTGAAATAGCGCAACAACGGGTCCTGGCTCGCCTGCAAGACGCACTGAAGCGACGATACCATCATGAGGCAACGTTTACTCTGCCAAGTGGGACGGGCATTCCCACAGTGTAAGCTGAGCGACTGTACAAAAAACGAGCGAAGCCATACCGGTACCATGTCGGTTGGTTGGTTTACGTTTATTCGCCACGGGAATTGGCAGGGTTGGGTAACACAGAGCCTCCCATTGCCCCACCGCCACCTAGGACTCGCCCCGTAGAATCACAATTATCCACTGCACCTATGTGCATATGGCTTCGAATTTCATCTCCGCGTGCGATCATCTGCCATCAAGACCTGGTAGGTCCATCCTTTTGTAAAGGCCTAAGGATGCTCTAGCTGTCATTGAACAAGGTACTAGTATCCCCACCCTGTGCAGGCGCCCCTTGCACTTCTCCAACTAGATTAGGGAGGCTTCGAGAACTTGCTTTCTTGTCTTCACTATGTTTAAAGGAGCAGAGTTCTCCGGATGACCAAATCTACTCTCGATCAAGCTGAAGTACTAGTAGGATTGACGAGGAGATACCGTCCCAATTGCGTCTCTGGACTTTGTACCGTTTGCCCGCCAGAATCCTGTCCACAGCTTCGGCTGTGTTCATGATAACTGTGCACTCGGCATTGGCTCCAACACCGAGCTCAACCGCAACATCAAACACAGGGTTGGACAGTCGCTCTGCTCGGGACTCCCTAAAGTTGGACTGGCTACCGTCTTCCATTTTCGATTTCGCGTACTCGTCTCCCAAAACCACATTGCTTACGCCACCCAGAAGTCCATTTGTATCAGGGTTGCCCAGCAGTGATCGGAATGACCCATGAGCAGTCGCAATCAGACGAACGCCGCGACTAGCAGCCGTTCGGGCGGCGTCAGCTTCGCTCTTACGCCCAATCTCATCGATTATCATCACATCTGGCCTGTGATTCTGGACACAATCATGACTCTGCGCTGATCTTCCAACCTGCTCACAAACATCCGCCGAGCCTTACCAACCGACGCATGCTTGACGTTTCCAGCTCCTGCTATTTCACTACTTGTGTCCACAATGATGACATTCTGGGCCTCGGCGAGAACCCTGGAAACTTCCCTGACGAAAGTTGTCTTTCTCGAACCGGGAGCGCCGATAAAGAGAATGTTGGCGTCAGACTTCAGTATGTCATGATCCATGTTCCCAAAGGAGTCACTAACTCATCCTCAATCGCTAAGTGAAGCTCTAGATTGACACCATCACGTTTTCCGCAGTCCTACGACCGCCTTTCCAACTTAGCCTATCCAGCAGATCGGCGAAATACAATGCACCGAGAGCTGTCGTCGGCAGAAAGTTCACGTCCAGACTGTGTGCAGAAGTCAGAAAATGCCTGCAAGTCTTCAAAAGGGCGGTTCTCGATAATCTCATCCACAATGGTTGCCACAGATGTTAGCAATTTCAAAGTGGAACAGTTGTCCAAGTTCACGTCAATACATGGGGAGGCGGCAGGATGAGAGGCAAGACAACCGTCGGCGTAAAAGAGGAATTCGCTGGTCCCGCTACGCTGTAAAGCACAGAAGATATCAACACCTTCACCACTGGTCCCATTGAGTACACAGTAAGTGACAGTTTCTCCCAAGGTATCCTTCCTCACCTCCCCATTGACCCAGTTGTGGATCTGACGAGATTTCTTGGAAGTGATCGTTTTTGGCAGCTCTGTGGATAATGTTTCGGCTATCTGTATCACTTCCATCGGGAGCAAATCCACAATTTGATCACATCCATGGGTTACTGCATGCTCGCAAAGACGGGCGAAAGGAATACCGGACCCATCAGAGCTGTCGAGAAGAATGATCGCGTTCACTCTCAACGCAAAGAAAGCAGCCCCAAATAACTCCCATTGCTGCCACGCTTCTGCAACATATAGAGATTTGTCAACATGGTCAACGAGGAAGTTCAGATTCTGAACCATGCACTTTTCAACAAGCGTCGTCGGTCTTGCTGTTTTAGCAGCCAGCCTGAAAATGCAGTAGGGAATGGTCACTGAGCAGGTCATTCCTTCCTGTTCTAGCAGGCGCAGCCCTTGGTCGGCGAGGGCATACCATTTGAGACCCCTTATGCCCGATTTGTCCTCAGGGTTCACTTTCTCTCTGCTGATTGCATAGGCAATCAACAGAAGCATTTCCTCGGAATCAATATTCCATTCCGAAGCGATATAATGATGCCAGATATCCTCGAAGGAACCGCCATTGGCAAACGCAATAGACGGGCGAGGCAGCCCCCCCAGGAAGAAGAGCTCCTCACGGAACTGGTCGTTGACCAATTTTTCCTTGTTGTTCCCTGACCTAATTGCATCCTCCATGCCTTGAGGAGTCAGAAAGGAGAGAGGTCTTCGACATGTTTCAGGCACGGAAGAGCCAGCGATGCTTAACACTCCAAATTTTGTGCCAGCAAAGGCAGGATAAATATGCAAGTTTGAGATGTTGCGGCACTGATCGAACTTTTCGATGAGCTTCCAAAGATTGGAAACCTTCATTATCCCCTTCAACTGGTCGGATATATCGACCTGTGCTGGCGCTCTCTTAAACGCATCGTGTATTTGGTCGTATCTCTTGTCGTAGAGGCTCCCTGGCGGAATGCTCTGGTACTCATCAACCCCGACGAACAAGGAGCAAATGCCATCAGGTGGCACTATGCCAAACTCTTGCAGCAAAGCCCGAACAACCTCAAAGGCCAAGAGCAAATCCATCTCCTCCGCGTTGGCGGGAAGAAAGCCAGAACTTGTCCACTTGCTTGATTCGTCTTTAGAATTGTTCTTCACAAACAACTGATGTATCATGCGCCAGCCAAATGAAGCTGCAATAGGTAGTGACTAATCCTCGTCGCTAGCTGAAATGCCATTGCCATAGGTAACAATCACGGCTACACAGGGACCAGTAATATCGGCTCCCTCAAACGCAGATGGCCATTCCTCTAGCATACGAGTCTTGCCAAGCCCTTTCATGCCGCTAAACACTGGCATGGGGTACTTTGTACGATCCTGGGGCATGGGATTCAATGATAGGTTTGACCTTCGTACATTGATAGCTTCTGTGAATTTTTGTAGAGTGGTTTGACGGCATTGTAGGTGGATGGCCTTGTCTTCGTCAGAATGGATTTGAGCTGAACGCGGTGCAATCCCTGCGGCTTTCTGGCAACCTCTTATGTGCTCCATCTAGTACTCTTGTCGAAGATTCTTGCATTCACAGGCTGTATTTTCTACACTAGTACTGGGTGTGTGCATCAACTCATATGAATTGAAACGGAGAATTTGTGGAGTACTGGTTGTCAAACTCGGAGAAAGCAGACTTTGGTTGTTTAACGATGAATCGCATGCATGTCCGGAAGTGTTCTCAGCCATTGATCCCCGAGCTGGTAGAATTGGCGGCACCCAAGGTTGGATGGCTAAGTTCATTGTTGCGTACTTGCGGAAGTCTACAATTCTGTTCTCGCTGTATCCCCTTGTGACCATTCAGAATTCCGAGGCCACTTCCACCTCCATCTTTCCGCAGGAGCTGCATCTAAAAACTGATCCCATTGAATTTCCAACACGCCACAATTGGGAAAAACGTGGCGTCGAAAGTGAGTAGCATCCCATCCCATGGCAGTTCCCAACAGAGCTTGTCCTAGGGATCCATGTGCCACAATCAGCACAGTCGTATGCTTATCCGTAGCATCATTTCTCTCTTTTTCAAGCTGTTGTATTTCTTGCCATACCTTGCCTGCCCGTTCCCACATTTCCAGTAGGGGATAATGCTCTTGACTGCCATTAGGGACTATTAGTTTGTAGGGATCACTGTTCTTCCATGCCTTCCACGCATCCTCGAATTCCACAGCAAGATCATCTTTGTGTCGTTCTTGCCAGTCGTAAAAGTCAATCTCTCTCAAGTTGTGCAGTGTCGTTGTTGTCTTTGGTATGGTTTGAGTGCGTTTCTGCACCTCCTTGAGAGTGTCTTGCGCCCGCGACAGTGGTGACACGTAGACGGCATCCACTGGGAGTCCATCCAAAGCTTGACGAGATACCATGGCGGCTTGTTCCTTGCCAACGTCGGTGAGACGAGAGAAATCTGATGATCCCTGGATCAATCCATGGGCATTGGCATCCGATTGGCCATGTCGGAGAATGTAGATGGTATGAGAGCACAAGGCCGCCGTTGGTCGGGACAAGGCCACAAGGGACGCCAAAAGCAGTGCGAAGGGGAACTGACAAGCCCAAGACAACATCGTGGTGGGTGCTCTTCTTATTATTGTCGTTGTAGTCCGACTTGTGGCAGCAATAGACAGCATTCCAGTGACAGAACCAATGACTCACTCACCCGACTTGAGGGGAGATAATATGGCGGCGAAAAGTCCAGCAGTAGGTTGACGGCTTTATCGATCTTCATTATTTGCAGATCGATGACACGGGGGTACGTCAGTCGGTGATTTGCCTTTCGAAGAGCCGCCTGAGCTGATTATCAGCGAGTTGCCCGAACTGATGGCGGAAAAATTGCTCTTCAATTGCATGTTTTTGCCTTGCACATAATTAGAAACGATGCAATCCTACTTGTAGAGCTACTTGTAGGGACTAACACGTTGCTACCCAATAACTGTAATCAAATGTATCCCTCTACCTAATATAGTAGCCAATGTCCAATTTAGACTACAGCACCACTATTTGTGGAGTCTGCTTCGGGATGGCGCAAACTTACCACCCCTCTTTTGGTAGCTCTGGCGCCCCATTTCGTATTGATCAATGGCTTGCCCGGCGGAAAGTTTGATCAAGTTTGATGGAGGAACCTGTGTGATCAACGGGATCACTAGAGATGGTGCGGTGCCGTACAAAATATCATAAAGCATGCCCATCCATTGCCTGACACTCCAAGCCTGTCTTCTCTTCTAATACAACTTATTCGATTTCACCACCGGGAGGGCTTCAGAGGTACTGTCATCAAAACTTGTCTTCATCGGCATGAGCTGTTTGTGCTGGCAAGCACTGCATAGCTAAGCAGGCACCTTCAAGATTAGTTACCTTGCGTTTTCTGTCCTCCATGAATTTCGGTGATTAGAGAGAACGTTCTGGGTCGCCTCAATCACACTTCTTCGATTTTTATCATCGATGCTAGTGCTGATCACTCTGTTCTTCCTCATCTTCATCGTCGTTGTCATCATCCCTATATTCGTCATCTTCTTCTTGCTCGACCTTGATTTGAATCATATCCAACGTCCCCACAACGGATTGGAGCAGGTCTCGACCAATACCAAGACTCTCAGAAGACTGTAGGAGACTCGCCAATACCAGCACATACCCCACCGTCATCCACAAGATCACATGGCGTGTCTCCATTGGAACCTCATCTACCGAAACATCGAGACAAAACCGGTACCGAGCCAGGAACTCTTGTCCTCTTTTAAAGATCTCTGGTGGTTGCTTTCGGTCAAGCCACAGACCAAAGATTTAATACAATCTAAAGACTTAAAGCATATTTTTTGAATTTCTGAATCTTCCAATATTATTTAACGAACACGCCAGCCGATTCGGGTGGAAGCCAATAGCGTTAAATGGAGCGCAATCATTCGGATCGGAAATGATGAACACAACTTTCGTCGAGACGTCGAGACCTCTTCCCAAATCTAATTTTGGAGAGATGAAGAAGCAAAAGACCATGAGCCATCACTGTGCTGCCGTCATGACGACTGTGACTTCCAATGTACGGCTGCTGTTTCTATTGGTCTGTGCCGTCTTGATCTCGCTGCACCTTCAAGGCGATTCGTCGTCCCATTCCGAGCTATTCTCTTCGACTTCTGCACCACCCCAAGAGGACTTTTCCAATCGACGAGACGAACAACGCAAATCGTTGCGTCGCGATGAATTCTGGTTGATCGATTCCGATACGGTGATCTTACCCTTTGATGTGGACTATACTCCGCCCGATGACTCCTTTGGGAGCTTTGATCCCTTGTGGTCTTGTGACGACGAAGAACGACCCAAGAAACTCGTCTTTGTCAACATTGTGCGGTCCGATGCCATGCGAGTACAAGAACTCCTCAAAAACTATGCCAAGCAATGTCATGCTGGATTTCTCTCTGTGGGTAAGTTTTAGAACTGGAAATGGAAATCCATCAAGAAGGAAAGGAATGATTGTCTCCTGATGGGTGTGCTCACTTTTTCTCTCATTTTACCTCCACCTGAATCAATCTTCCATCACAGCCATGTGCTCGGGGCTCTCCTGGGCTTCCATGATTTCAGGTACCTGGGCCAATCGAAGATTAAAGGGCGGCGATTCGGTGACCAAATGTCCCGTCCAATCCGCCATGACCCGTGGTGGAAGCGACATGAGCAATAAAACCAAAGTCGTACTCGCCCCATTGTTGGAACATTCCATCGACTTGTTGGCGGGACAAGTCCCACTGGGATGTGCCGACAAGTGGATAGCACAACAACAACCAGCCGTGGTCGAAGATATACCCCTCGACAAGAAAAGTGTAGAAGCCCAGTACATTGTCTCCTTGCGACATCCACAAGCGTGGTTTGTCAGTAGTATGATTGACAAACTCAAATTGAAACAACAACAACACGCCATACTACTAAACACCAGTACCATTGTGGCGGCCATTCAGGAAAAGGTCACCACAGATCTGGACCATGGATTCTATCATGAAGTATACGCCCGATATCTTATTACGCCGTCGCAAATTTCATGGATTCAAAAGGAAGATGCCGATGTCGGTATTCAACAGCGAGTGGATATCTCCTTATCCAATCTCAAATCCCAAAATGCCGTTATCGTGCTGGCAGAATACATGGACGAGTCGCTCGAAAAGATTCGTCATCTCATTGGGTTGGATTATAGTAATGAACAGCAATTACAGCAACCAACAGTAAATCCAGAAGAAGCCAGGGTTCTCCAAACGGTCCTAGATGCGTTGCATCAGGACAAGGCATTCTACGGCAAGTTTCAGAACTACCTACAGTACGAACAAAAAATCTACAAACAAGCCAAGGACATGCACGAACGACAACTTAAATGGGTTCGGAAGCAATAGTTCCTTCCAAAAATAGATAGCCAGCCAGTTCTGGATTGGATTGGATACATGGCCTGTATAATATTTCATAAAAAGTACGGTACAAACTAACATGAAGGTTTTTGTTACTGTGTTCCTGTCAATTTCCTGGAACCGCCCTTCTAGTTGTTTTGCATTCCACAGCGACGTGATTATTCTTGCTCTTTCAATGAGAGCGAGCAGCATACTGTACATGTACCATGGCATCCACTTTTGTTCAGAAAAGCATGCATTTTTTGTGTCAGGAGCCTCTGGTACCAGGTACCTAGAGTCAACAACGGTCAGAACATTTTTGTGAGTGTCCACCACAAGCTATAGGCCTTTGTGCTATCGGTTGTCCTCGAGTTTGGCCAGCATTGTTGGAGCTTGGAGTGGATCGTTGTGTTGGGCCTACTACACAAGTGTAGAGTGGTTCTGGGAGTAAGGAGTAAAACCAAGATGGGAAGAGGTAGCTAATGCCAAGGGTGAGTGAGGGGTGGGGCTCTACCCTACCGGTAGAGCCAGGAGTGGGTCCTTGCGCTGCCTATAGTTGTTGGATTTGGTTGATCCAACATGATTGGGCCCTGGCGTGGATGCTTTTAAAGTTGGGCTGGACGACCCCCCCCCCCCCATTCATTCATTTGTCGCTGCTTTGCTCCGTACCGGTAGCAACAAGCCTCAGTACACTACATGTACCGGTTCTAAGGGGATACAGTACCATGGTTTGGCCCTGGTTTTCCTACGGCATCCAGTATAGACGGTTGGATTCTGGACAGCATCCTGAGGGTGCTGGTACCGATACCGGTGGGAGGCACGGAATAACTTTTGTTGGTTTTGCTGCTGCCACAGCGGCATCGTATGGGTGTCTCAAGGTTCAGATGGGTTCCGTACCGGTGGCCCAAGCTACAGCACCAGGATCAACCACTTCACAACCATGAAAACAAGTACGGTAGTGGATCTCACAAAAGGAAACTAAAGATACAACAATCTTCCTATTTTACTTTGTTTGCAAGTCCCGTACCAATGTTAGTACGCTTCTGCTTTTTCTTTTTGCTGTTTCAAATAATATGCAACACTCAATAGCACACACAGTTAAGTTCTGGCGGCGAGATACTGTATCATCGCACGCAACAGAACATTTGTTGCTTGCTTGTTTAGACCATGGGAATTCCAAGTGTTCTGCGAGACGTGGCCATGCCTCCCTTGGTCATTGTCATGGAGGGTGGAGCAGCCATCATGCTGGAAGCGCTGACGACGGCGGTGGCGACGTCTCTGTTGACCGAGTAATTCATCTTGTCCTCCTTGCGAGGCTTGCCGCCACCCCCGCCACTGAGAGCAGTGACGGCATCGACCATTGGCACACCCATGGTATTCCGGACGCTTTGCGACTTTCCACGTGTCATGGCACAAACGGGAGGATTGACAAAGAGACGAGGAGTGGACACAATTCCTCCCGTTTTGGCGACACCTTTCTTGCAGCGGCGATCGGGAAAGGCAGCTTCTCGCTGCGGATTGTGAATGACGGAGCGCATGGATGGACTGGTCTTCTTGGTCTTCTTGTGGATGTTGGTCAAAGAGGACGGGAGTGCTGGGAGACCAAACGAGAGACGACGAGGGCTTTTTTCATCTCCATTGGGACCAATCTTGGGGCCATTCGATGTCTTGTCGGCGAACATGATGATGATGATGGACTGATGAACTTACTTCGCGGAGCAATGATGATGAATGTAGCTGAGCTGCTTTTTGTTTGTTCGTTGGCGAAAATGTGGCAATACCGATGGGGATCAGGGAAATCACAGGCTGTGCTTCGACAAGAAAGGCTGACACCTTTGTTCCCTCTCTTATTATTACAAGTCTTGTGAAGTGAGAATCCAGCGGTAGAAGCTCAATTTTTGATGGGGTTGTGGGATCATCCGTTGATCCTTTTCTTCTGAAACCTGGACAAAAGGGTTGAAAAATTGCACAGACCGCAAATCCAACTTTCACCGGCACAAGACGCGACAAGGAAACCGTCACAGGCGTCAGATGGAAGGGATCCCCCCGCTCAATAACCGTTATAAGACAAATTGGCAACTCACAATTCTTTTGGCAACTCACTTTTCTCGACAATGGGCGATAGTAAACACAACGGTATCTTTTGTCAATGCCTCCTGCCGCCCTGCGGAGTTCGGATGAGGGGTAGTCAACACTTAGATGTCTTGGTTATGTGGGGCGGATCTTGGAAAACAAACAGGCGAGGTTCCAAAGACAACAATTTCGTCCGTTGTATTATGGCTTTGATGTCCGAGGATGGAAGGAGCATGTTCTTGAATGCTCAAGATATCCTGGAAGAAGTCTGACAACATTCGGCTTCGCTCCTTTGGGAACAATTGGTGGATGGAGAGATGTGCCCTCCCATAGTCGCGCCTCTAGAGGGAAAACTGGGCTGGGTCTAGGTTTCACAGATAGATAGATAGATAGATACATGTAGTTTCACCAGACTGTCCTCGCCTCTCCCCAAGCAAGTACATGTCGTAACTACATACTGCAAGCTACGATCAATGCTGCGTGCTGTCGAAACTTGCTAGCTCTTTGTGATCCATCCATTGGAGGTTTGAGCAACCACTTGGTGCAATTTTAAAATAAAGCTACCAGTCCTGAACCCGGCCAAAAATAGCAAAAGCCCCCAGCCAAGTGCTACCGTATCACAACTATGACAGCAAATGCTCTATGGCAGTTACACAAACCTGATCTTCTGCACCACTCCCTTCTGACGTAGACCTCCGTAGATCCGATGCTTGTGTCACTCTGTAATGCAATAGCAGATTGTCCAATTGCTGCGTGCATGTATCAATTTTGTCGGCATTCTTCTTCTTCTCACTAGTACTATTACTTTGTACGTCTGATGATGAGGAGGAGGACTGTACTGGTTTGTTGGAGGATGATGCATGGTTATTCTTCTTTTTCAACCGATGCGCCCTCTCGGCTTGATAATTTCCCTTGCGTGCCTTTTGTGTTTGCCACGAACTTCGAACATCCATGGCCAGCACTTCGGTGATACATGCCAGCATATTGTCGAGTGTGTCCTGGTCGGATTCGTCGTCTCCTCGTCCATAAAACTCCAAGGGTTTCTTTTTCTTGTTTGATGACGACAAGAGAATGTTTTGTAAGTCCTGTTTGGCCTTTTCAAGAATGACGACACTTCGTCGTGTGGCCAATCCCTCCGAGACCCATGGTGGCAGTCGAACGGCACTATTGTCTGATGATGATTGTACCGAATCGTAGACGGGTACAAATGGTTTGACATCCAACACGGGAGTCCCATCGACCAAATCGAGTCCGGAAATGTGCAATACGACGCGACTAGTATTGCTGCCAAGTTGTTGTTGACTTTTGAATGCCTTCTTGTCCTTGATTTCGACGCGATCCAGTTTGGCCAGTGTCATGCCAATGGGATTGAATCGATGCGGACTTCGTGTCGCCAAGACACCTACTTTTTTACCGCCCAATGCGGGAGGCGCAATTTTCGGCGACACTTTTTTACTACTGGCGAGTGTATTGAGATGAAAGACAAATAGAATCCAAATGTGCGAGAATGTATCGAGCTCTTGTACGGAATCCATAGCCGCATCGACGGGCAACGTGAGTTCGATGCGTCCGCGGGCATGCGGTGCCAGTAGTCCTTGTCGAGGCGTTCCCACGCAGAGTTTGTACACGGAGCGAATGACACCAATGGGTTGGACATTCAAACCATTGTTGTTGTTGTGAGACAGGAGTTGATTCTCGACCGTGGCGCGAATGCGAGTATTATTGTCGTGGGCGGAGGATGCCTTATTAGTAGATGTTGTGGTGTTGATGGAGGTTGATGGAGTTCTTGCTGGCGACAAACTCGCTGGATCATCATTGTCAAGATCTGCCGTCGGTTTCTGGTCTTCCAGTAGGTAACTGGACTGTCTTTGCCATGTTCTATAACTGAGCATCAACGAAGCGAACGATAGAACCACCGACAAGCCTGCGAGAATCGTCGATGCTGTACTGCTGCTGTTGATGGTCATGAGATTGTCCGTGGTGGGCGACACAGCAGTAGCTATTATTGGAATCCCAATCGACGGAACACTAAACTCTTGGAGGACAGAAAATCGTCGTCGTCGTCGCCTCTGATCAATCCCAGCTGGCAACAAGTGCGTATTGCTTCTACTAGTAGTAGTAGTAGTAGTAGTAGTAGTAGTAGTAGTAGTAGTAGTAGTAGGGCCCAAAGACAGAAAGGCTGATCTCTTTTGGACCATTGCCGTCGGCTTTTTGCTTTTTTGGCCGCTTGCTTCTCTGGTTGGTTGTTGGATAATGAGTCGAGTCTCAAGGGCCTCGTGTGCGACATTCAGAACACTTTCGAAGACGGTGTCAGCGCCACAAACCACAAACATCAGAAACCTGCCGCCAATCCATTTCCTTGCGAAACTGCAGCCCCTCAGCCTCATCCCCTACAGTATCTCATCAAACATAGGAGATAGGAGTATCTAACATCCATGCATGTTGTTCAGATATTATTGAATCATTCACAACAGAGTGAACTTCGCGTGAAAAGGGCAGCATGAGACATCGACAGCTCCTTCTGACATTCTTTCTCGTTTTGGCTTCTGACCGAATCTTTTTCAGCCATGCCTTCCAATCAGTTGCCAACAGAATACCTCCTCAAAAGCCAACACTTCTATCATCACAGCATGTCCAGTTTAATGCTCGGGGAGAGAACCATCCCATATCATCCGCTTGCAAGTATCATAATCAAAAGAGCAAATTGACAGGTCCATCTACTTCCACGACATCTCTTTCCTTACTATTCCAACCATCCTGGGGGATCAGTCCCACGGATGCCTGGGGCAACTGGGCCGTACTGACGGGAACTGCCACCATTTCCCAAGTACTAGGCAAGACCACGCGGATCGGCAAGCTATTGGGACCACCCGTGACGGCCATGGCATTGACATTTGGATTGGCATCCATTGGAATTCTTCATCCCGGTGGAACCCCTGCCGCGACAGCCTTGCAACTCTTGTCCCTCCAACTCGCGACACCCTTGATACTACTGGGAGCCGATTTGCGCGATTGTGTCGCACGCTGTGGACCACTCTTACTCTCCTTCATGGTAGCGGCCATGGCCACGCTTATAGCTTGTCTGGTGGGATGGCGTCTCACAGGCTGTCTATTACAATCTGCACTGGGCCCACGAGATGGATTGGCCATTGCCGCCGCATTAATGGCCAAGAATATTGGGGGAGGAATCAACTATGTCGCCGTCTGTCGATCGTTGAATGCCAGTCCAGTCGCCATTGCGGCAGGTTTGTGTGTCGACAATATTTTTGCGCTGCTCTACTTTCCCGTCACGTCGGCGCTGGGGGCAGGACGGGCCGATGTATCCGTCTTGACATCGTCACGACAACGACAATTGCCGAAAGACGACAATCCATCATCATCATCGAATGACAGTTTTTCCATTCAAGGAGTATCCACAGCTCTCTTCTTGTCGTCCTTGTTGCTGTGGATGGGAGAAAAAGTGGGTGGTAAAAGTGGAGCTCTTCCTTGCTGTACCATACTTACCGTGTTGGTGGCTTCCTTGGCTCCTGCCAACGTTATGAAACCCGTACAGGAACCAGCGCATGTGCTCGGAACGACGTGTCTCTACCTCTTTTTTGCCACGGCCGGAGCCCCGGGAATTGCCGTGGCCGAGTCGGTACGAGCATCGCTCATTCCACTCAGTCTGTTCTTGACACTCTTGTACAGTCTTCATGGAGCGATACTATGGCTCCTTCACAAATTGTTTCCCCGTCGTGCTTCCTTTCTGCCACAGCGCCTCTTGGTGGCGTCTTCTGCGGCCATTGGGGGACCCGCCACTGCAGTAGCACTGGCGCAAGCGCAGGGATGGGAATCCTTGGAGGTACCCAGTCTCCTGGTCGGGAACATTGGCTATGCCATTGCCACATTTTGTGGACTGGCATACTATGCATTCTTCTCCGGATAACTACCTACCTAACAACCTAACCATACAGTAGACACCACTCAATCCAAACGAATGGAGCGAATCGCAGGCTGAAGTTCCGAGCTCCATTCGTTATTGCTTTAGCCACTCGTCTTTTCTTATATTAATAGCTATCTAGCTAGGCGAAAGCATGTTGGTACATACATGTATCTCTGAAAAACAGGGCGTCAAGGGAATTCATGTTCGTCTCCTTGAGAGTGAGACGTTTTTATGCAACTGGTGATACATGTACTACGGTACCGGTAGTCAGTTTACGACCCCTCAGCAGCAGCTAGCTAGCCAGCCAGCCAGCTATTGCAATGAATTATTGTAGTTACTAAGTATCTCTTGTTATCTATTGCTACTACAGTCGCCAACTTCCTGGAGCAACCAATTTCAAGATTCTGGGTTTCTAAACTTCCGTCTCCGTCAATTCGTCAAAATCCATCAACACGTACATGTATTTTCGGAGCCTCTTCTTGGCACATGTGGAGATTTCATTGGGTCGTCCTCTTTGTTACTCCACACAGCACATGAAGCAAAACTCGATGTGACTGATTGCATAAGTATTGCCCTTACCATTCTGAAGGCCAACATCCAGAGCTACACTGTCTCCTTTGCCAATCTTGTAGACCGTACCTCCATTGCTACCCTTCATGAAGATAACACACTCTTGATCATGGCAAGTAATTGTTGCAGTGACAGGTTCTGATTCTTTAGAACAAGAAATGGTAACATCACCCTTTGGTTCTTTCGCACAATTTGTTCCCTTGGTCTTCGTAAGAGAAGACCATGGTTGATCATCAATGGAGGAGCAGCCTTCCATCTTCCATCCATAGTCATAGCCCAAGTCCTGACAGTTGGGATTGCCATCTTCAACATAGGGGAAGTTAGGAGTACTTGGGGGCAAGGTCTGCTCAATGCAGCTTCCGGTTGGGGCTGGACTTGGGGG
This sequence comes from Seminavis robusta, assembly GCA_903772945.1. Classification (NCBI taxonomy): domain Eukaryota; phylum Bacillariophyta; class Bacillariophyceae; order Naviculales; family Naviculaceae; genus Seminavis; species Seminavis robusta. The sequence continues at coordinate 10,267 of CAICTM010000980.1, read as the reverse complement.
CACTGTGGTTGGTGTCTTTGTGGGGATCGGAGTGGGTGGCTCGGTGGGTGGCTCGGTGGGTGGCTCAGTGGGTGGCTCAGTGGGGCTGGGAGTGGGCGACTTTGTTGGAGCTTTGGTTGGGGCTTTGGTAGGTGCCTTGGTGGTGCTTGGGGCTTTGGTAGGGCTTTGGTTGGTGCTTTGTAGGTGCTGTGTAGGACTGCTGGTTGGACTTGGGGTGGGTGGCTCAGTAGGGCTTGGGGTGGGCTTCTTTGTGGGGCTGTGAGTGGGAAGTGGGGTGGGAAACTTGGTTGGACTGGCGGAGGGTGATGCACTTGGACTGGAACTCGGGCTAGAACTCGGCGGAACTGGGCTGAACTCGGCGGAACTCGGGCTGGAACTCGGGCTGGAACTCGGACTGGAACTGGGGTGGCACTTGGGCTGGGAGTTGGTGCTTTGCTTGGGCTGGAACTGGGGGTTGCACTTGGCTGGGGTCGTGCTGCTTGGACTGGCAGAGGTGATGACTGGACTCGGAGTTGGGCTTTGCTTGGACTGGCAGAGGGTGATGCACTTGGACTGGAACTCGGCTGGAACTCGGGCTGAACTCGGCTGGAACTCGGACTGGAACTAGGGGTGGCACTTGGGCTGGGAGTTGGTGCTTTGCTTGGGCTGGAACTGGGGGTTGCACTTGGGCTGGGAGTCGGTGCTTTGCTTGGACTGGCGGTAGGTGATGCACTGGGACTCGGAGTTGGTGCTTTGCTTGGACTGGCGGAAGGCGATGCACTGGGACTCGGAGTTGGTGATTTGCTTGGACTGGCACTCGGGCTGGTTGTGGGGTTAGGAGTTGGGTTAGGAGTAGGAGCAGCCGTAGGACTGGCAGATGGGCTTTCTGACTCTTTCGGACACAGAAAACAAAACTCGATATGACTTATCGCTGAAATGAGACAAAAAAGGAAGTGTGAAAAATGGTTGAGGAGTCCAAAAAGGGTAGCATTCCAAAAGTCAGAAACTTGGGGCCCTCATCTTCCCTTTCTTTTCTGTTTTTCTTTTCCCCTTGTTGTAGTTTGTATACATGGTACATACCTTTGCCTCCAGGGGTTATGACATCAAGGCTGGTTCCCTCTTCATACTTGTACAGGTAGAGTCCCTGAGCCTTGACGATAACATACATATCTAGGTTGGCTGAGATCGTGGCATCTGTGAACTGCGCTCCTTCAGCATTCTTGCAGTCAACCGAATATGTGGCACTTGCAGGAAGTGAGCAATCCCAGTTGGGGCATGATCGGACACTGGTAGCACCAAGATTGGCACCATTGGGTGCAAATGCCTGGTCTGTTTCATCAAAACAGCCAGGATCCCCGGTCTTCCACCCAAAATCGAATCCTAGCTGCAGACAGTTCACGTTACCCTTGACATCCCAGAATTCAACAACATTTGCTGGGAGGTCAGTAGTTGAACATTTGGTGCTTTCTGCACACCCGGAATCAAATGCCCCATCATTGCATGCATCATAAGCAATGGCGAGTTGTCGTTCAAAGTCATAGGCCCCACGGAGACTGTGCGAACCAGTGTTCGCCCATGATGAGGGAAGTGCCAATGCAAGGCCAAAGAGAGGAACGAAAAGCTTCATGAGGAGCGATTGACAAGAATATTCAATGAGAATGATTTGCGCTGCCAAGCTGCTTGCTGAGCTGTTGTGCCAGAGGAAGAAGAAAATTGTGAGCTCACAAACCACAAACGCCGCTGGACTGCCAGAGTTTGCTACGATGGCGAGCAGCCGGAAGAACTTGCATGGACCAGTATTAGTACTGCGAGAATGCTGTTGGCCATGGCGTGTCGGCTCTCACGTCGAAGCCGGTGAAACACCTTGTGTGACTTGCGTTAAGTGAATACTGGTGTATATCGCTAATTACGAAACGAGTATCTTTGTGGTAAATTAAGTCTCATCGCGTCATTCGAGCGTGGGGGCTACACCAGATAAACTTCTCCAGCCGGTAAGCTGGTACTGGTAAGTACTGTAACATCGCACAGTCCCTCGATCCTCAACAACTTTGGTTTGGATACTTGTTGCAGGGATAGCTGTGATCTTCCAAATCTTCGAAGCATCATCTGGGATCTGCTGGTAATTACAAAACGATCTTCTAGAAGCACCAGTACCCACAGCACCTAGAAGCTTCCCTCTTCAAGCAAGCAGCTACCTAGCTACCGTAGCTAGAAATTTTAAAGCGTTTGTGCCGGCTGTTACAGAAACAGTTGTAACTTCGCCCTTTGAAAGAAAGCAGGTTCCCAGCAGAGCCGAAAGTGCGTGCGCCTCAATTGTTGTAGCTGAACTTGATTATGACGTACCGTACAAACAACCTATTTGACTTATGCTTGAACTCTTTCCGTCAGCGTTCTGACGACGACAAAAACTCTTTGGGCTGCTTCAAGGCGTGTAGTTTTCACATATACCGGTACCGTAATAGCCCATGTTACTACTAGTATGTCCATATGACACAACGACGCAGTCTTCTAGTAGCTACCACTTGAGCTCCTACGGGAGGCTGAGTGAAGCCAGACTGCTCTCGGAATCCCCTGAGCTGGAACTAAACTGGAGTGATTAGCAGCAGCTGACAATGTAGTGTGCATTGCATCTGGACGGAAATGGATGATTGAATCGATTCATATCGCTCTTTTTAGACTCATACGATTCTAGCAGCAAAAGTGACTGAACTATTAGTAAGTAAATTTACTCGTTTTAGGCAGACTGGCCCCATTCCTCCTCCTTCTTTCTCAAAAGTCTTTGAACAACACTCCATGACAAATCCGAGTTGAAACACTGCGTTTGAGCATGCTCCCAAACTTGCAATGACTTCAATGAAACGAAGGGCGTCAATTATTAGAGCGCCAAACAGAGCCAGAGCTTCAGTGAAGGTCCAATGCTGGGTTGGGCGGGAATCGAATGATCAATCGAAGCATATCTACGGGTGCTCTACTGGTACCGAGTCGTGGCGAGTCGAGTGACGAGTGGAGTGACCTTGTCCAGTCGCGGACATCTCATGATTGTTTTTTGTTTGGATCTTCTTCGTTTCGATTGTCTCTGTCAATCCCAGTAAATTATATTTAGAATACTCACTTTTTGCTGCAATTGATAAACCTCGGCAGTCTTGCTGCCAGAGCCCTCAACCCCTTTAATTGTTTTTCCTGCTACGGCGGTCCCTGCAGGTATAAGGGTAGGGTTAGAATACAAATAAGTTAGCAAAAACTAAATAAGTAACCTAGAGCTAGGATGGTGCTTTAAAAAACCAGCTAAAGCTATTTACATGCATCCTAGTAGGGGGATCTGCTTCTACCAGGAAAAACTCTAAAGCCAGTGAACGCTATATAACTAGGATTCTAGCTAGCTAGGGGTATCTGCTTCTAGCTTGCTATGGGAATCTGCTTCTAGCTAGGGGGGATCTGCTTCTAGCTAGCTAAGCGCAAGTTAAGCGCTAGAGGTATCTGCTTCTAGCTAGCTAGCTAATGGGGTTATCTGCTTCTACACTGAAACCTTTCTGCCGAGGTTACACAGCTCCGCTGGCTTAAATTTCGATTGACGCGAAACGTTACAAGCAGCCTATAAATGGCCAGAGCTAGAAGAAGACTTACTTGCGAACACAAACCATCATTGCAATTGCCATCATTGACACTCAGAATCGAATCGAACTTAACAATCAGCTCGGATTAGCTAGCTAGATTTTCTATTCAAATCTCTATTCGCAGATGCGAAGCGCAGAGATACCATCATGCAACTACGATCTGCCAACTGTTCTCCTGCATCTTTGTATGGATGTAGACTTCTGCACAATCTCGTGTTTCTGATACTGCTGCTCTCATTATTAAATCAATCAATAGCAGTATCAAACACAAAAGGAATCCCAAAAGCAGCACCAAACTTGCAAGAGTGCAACACAATGAGCAACCTGGACTTTCTCCAACCTTTGCGCGAAAAATATTCGCATGAACCAACTTTTCTCCAGGCCGTGGAAGAAATGGCCATGGCACTGCTCCCTCTTTTTGAAGACGAAAAGAATGGAGCCTTCTACAAACGGGCGTTCGTGGCCATGACGGAACCAGAGCGTGTCATCAGCTTTCGTGTTCCCTGGGAGGATGACAATGGCAACATCCAGTTCAACCGTGGATGGAGGGTCGAGTTTAACAGTGTCCTGGGACCCTACAAAGGTATGTGAGACGGCAAGCGGTAGAACGCATATATTTGAAGTTTGTTCGTTTCCACTCTTGCTAACTCAATGCATGTATGTGTTTTCAATGCTGTTTCCATTTGTTTTCATCCAGGTGGGCTGCGGCTCCACCCCACGGTTGATTCAGGAGTACTCAAGTTCCTGGGCTTTGAACAGATTTTCAAAAATGCGTTGACAGGACTACCAATGGGAGGTGGCAAAGGAGGAAGTGACTTCAATCCCAAGGGCAAGAGTGAAGGAGAAGTCCGTCGGTTCTGTGTGTCCTTTATGACTGAATTATTCCGGTATTTGCATCCTTCTACGGACGTGCCTGCTGGAGACATTGGTGTTGGCGGTCGCGAAATTGGATATCTCTACGGCCAGTACAAGGTCAGTCCATTTTAGTGTGCACGGTGTGAATCGAATCAATCCTTTGTAAAACTGACTGTGGCTGGCCCCACACCAAACGTGTTGTTGTCTCTTTACTCAGAGGCTTACCAACAAGCATGGAGAGGGTGTCCTCACAGGAAAAGGTACGTAAGGTGCTTGGGATCGTTTCCGAGGACTCCACAATTTAATGACTCACTCTAATGGCACTCATTGTCCAAGGGCTGAACTGGGGTGGGAGTCCACTTCGCCCAGAAGCAACAGGCTATGGCCTAGTTTACATGACAAAACTTGCAGTTGAGAAGAGACTTGGCCGCACTCTTGAAGCTATGCGCTGTGCAGTCTCTGGCAGCGGCAATGTGGCTCAGTTTGCATCGGAGAAGTTGCTTGGGTATGGTGCCAAGGTCATCACCGTTAGCGACTCCAATGGCGTCCTTGTCTTTGACGATGGGATGACCCAAGATGACCTGCATGCGGTGATGGAGTGCAAGAATGTTCAACGTGACCGCCTTCGTTCCCTGGATGGAAAGGTTAGCGGACGCTACGTTGACGGGGAGTCCCCGTGGTCCTTGGACATGAAATATGACTTGGCTCTCCCCTGTGCTACTCAAAATGAAATTGACGGAGACGCAGCCAGACGTCTTGTGAAGAATGGAGTGCTAGGCGTCCTCGAGGTAAGACAGGAGTTTGCTGTGGCAGTTGGATTTGGAAGTGGATGCTGTGTTTCTCACCGGTGCTTTCTTTCGTCTCTGCAATAGGGCGCCAACTTGCCAACCAACATGGAGGCTCAGAAAGTGATTCGTGACAAGGGAGATGTGATCTACGTCCCTGGTAAGGCCAGTAACGCTGGAGGTGTGGGCGTTTCAGGACTTGAAATGAGCCAAAATTCGCAACGACTGACTTGGACGCGAGAAGAAGTGGACAGCAAGCTCAAGGACATGATGGCTAATATATACAAACAAATGGAGAATTCTTCTGGAAAGGATGGGACCCTGGAAGAAGGTGCTAACCGGGCCGGATTCCTCAAGGTAGCAGAAGCTATGAAGGATCTTGGCTGGGTGCAGTAAGAAGGAAGCATTGGAGCCAACGGTTCAGCCGTAGGCAACCCAAAGCAAAGTTGGCGGAGACTGAGCATGAGCTCGACTTGAGTGCGTTTTCGTGGTCTAACCCCTTCATAATGTGTTGATTTGAGAACGATGCCGACCACCAGCAAAACACTTGGAACTGCAACGCAAGGTCGGTGCGGTCTTTCCTCACACCGTAGCGTTAGCGGTAGGGTGCCGTGTTACTTTTTCCGAACGTCTGTTTCGATCAAATCGAGCAAAATCGTCGATCCGTTATCGAAGTATTGTAACCTGCTTGATGCTTGACACCCCATGCTGCTCATGCTGTGAAGAAATGGAGGCAACCCTTGGTCCATTCAACTGGATTATTCCTGTAAGATCAATAGCTTCCATTGTGTCGTTGGGCTGTACACACTGCCGAAGCAACAGTATTTGGGTCTCTATGTTGTGGTTTGGTGGGGCGGCGCAGTATTGCTGTCGCTTAACAACTCGTTCTTCTCGACGAAATGGAGCGCGGACAATACACCAGGTTTTGCGCTTGTGACTACGTGGCCTCTGTTGGTGCTCGGTATCCTGTTTTCATGTACCGGCACCCCATGTATCCTTCGATTAGAACGTGCATCCTAGACATTCAAGTAACTGTTGAAACTTCTCCGTTACACAAAAGTGTTGTTGTCACAACCATGTCGTGTGTATTAGTTGTAATTGTAACTACTACACAAGCTGGTATTGTCCTCAAACCTCGAGTTGCAACTTGACCGTCTCATCTTCATTTCCTGGGTACGGTCCAAAGTTGCTTGGTGTCTTCCTAGCATTCTTAACTAGCTAGTACCAGGCCAAATGCAATGCACAACGCCGACACTTCACCCCCTTTGTTGTTTCTGCTGATGGCCTCTTTGCTGCTGAAGCAACTGCCGTTCTACAACGGCTTTCCCAGCTTTTGGCTCGCAAGTGGTCCAAGCCCTACTCCGTGGTCCGTTCTTTCATCTCTGCTCTGCCGGGCAGCTACAATGTGCTTACGAGGCTCCCGTATTCCAGCTAAAAAGCTTTCCTGGCGCTGGGATGACTGTGGTGCCCTCGATCTCTTCCACTAGTCTTCCCCCCTTGATCCTTCTTGCCCCCCACCATGCCTTCCCTCCCTCTTTGGCTTTTGCAGCTGCTCTGCTCACTCCATCGATTGCTCGGCCCGCGTTTGTGCATTCTGCTCTCTCCCCTGGTACACCCCCCCCTCTAAGCCATGGCAACCATACTATACACACCTTTAGGGTTTTTTGGTGTGGGATGATTTCAATCAATACAGCAAGCATGACTACTCATCTCGTTTGATCCTCCGGACAATCTCTTTAATGCAACCCTCACCAAATGGCTCAAAGAGATCAGTCAGTGCGTTGTCTGAAAAGACCATGCTGTTGGCTGGCCATTCATCAATAGCATCTTCCACATTGTTGTCAATGACACCAGTGACAAAGAGTTGAACAATACTTTTTCCCTGCTTATACCCGAGCTTGCGAGCCCTTTCGTGGGCTATATTCAGCCAGGACAAAATCTGCGAAGCACCAACTTTTCGGTACAACTTCATTTGGAAGAAAATTGTCGCATCCTTGAAACATCCTCGGAGGACACCCTCCACAGCTTTTTCGTTGCTTACACTCGACAAAAAAATTGTTGGTCTTCTGATAACTTGCTGCCGGATACGGCAAACGACAGCAATGGCCAGCAGCCGGGTGTGGCGAAGCCTTCATGTCTAGCAATTCTTGAGAGAGGTTGTGATGAACACGGACACCTTCAATCAAGTCACCGAGGGATGGTTCTGCACCGTTGACAGCCTGAAGCATTGCTTTCCGCAGCTCCAACAGCGCCATAATTGTTACCTCCCATGTTGTTGTTGTTGCATCCGCTCCATAAATGTAGAACATATTCCTCGTTTCCACCAGTACCCAATTCTGGACTAGTTGGAACAGCTGCGGACTGAGTTTCGTGACACCAAATTCGAGAAGACGCCAGCCAGGAAGAGAAAGAGTGCCTCTTGGGTTGTCCCAATCGGTAACAAGACCTTCTTCGTTGGTCTCTACAACCAAGTTGCCAGAAAGGTGGTCAACTATGGCTCTTACATCAGTCTCTTGCAGGTTTTCTGCAATCTCTCTCTTCAGCACTATCCGCGAAACCAACAAAAACACGTAATCGGCATCCGTCGTTTTGGGCATTCTGTAGTGCATGTTGGGGGGCGCAATTGTACCTCTTGTGGGGGAGCCAAAGACGTACGGCTCCCAGGATTTCACACTCGATGAACTCTGAGTAACCTTCATTGATACCAACAAGTTGAACTCGACGTGATCACGGTGTCCCTCAAAGCCTGCAAATATGCCAGTTTCATCATGCAAGATCTTCCTTGCTTTTTCCTCAATTTCCGGAATCTCCTTGGGAAAACTAACAGGTGCAATAGGTCGTCCGGAACGTGTAACCACCACGTTGCCAAGGTCGTATACAGAGAGTGAACTTCCAACCACGGCACAGAATATTCCGTCTTGGAGGCATTCTTGGAAAAATCCGAAAATGGAATCCATAAGGTCTTGATACGCCAATTCGTTCTTGTCTTTCACTTTGGACAGAACTTCTCAGTGATATCGTTCCAGTGACCAAACCCTCGTATCTGATTTTGTCCGAGCCAAACATCACATTTCCATGGAATGAGCGCAGCAGTCGTTCCGTTGTTGTCTCGATGATAGGACCTTCGTCCGTCAGGTAAGGCGAGGTCTGATTGAAGGATGCAAACAACACTAGGAGATTTTGGAACGCTGCTACACCATCTGGCAGAGCCTGGTTAAGCCGTTGCACCAAAGTCTTTGCATCCGCCGGGGCTTCTTGGAAAGTGCAACAGTTATTGAAAACCCAGCGTAGGAGCTCGGTTTTGCCTGTTTCCGACTTGCCAAATATCCCAATTACAGGCACACTCTTTTTGTCAACGATGCTTCCTTCCTTCAGTTCCAGTTCCCATACTTTTTGCCGTTCTCTCAACCTCTCAAGACCACGATAGACCTGCTGGATGGTGTTCTGGCGATCGAGCAAACCGCCAACCTTCTTGGCTAGCTTGTCTTGCTGTAGTACTTTCTTACCATCTGGGATCCTTTTCGTTTTTATTATAGAGAAACCCAAACTTTAGACATCGTTGTCGTCGTGGCTACTGCCCACTTCGGTTTTTCTGCGTCCCAGATGCAAGAAGCAACAACGCAGCAAGAAGCAGAAGAAGACGATCAATCTCCCAAATTCGTTTTCCCCTTTCCTGAAATCTACATGTATCCAACCATGTTTCCGTACCACGCTTCGATAGGGGGTATGGACATGAACCCCAGCAAATCTTCTGATTCCGAGACAACCAATGCTTCGACTGAGCTTTTTGACATGCATGTATCGCCAACCACGGAGTTGGCTGGGTTAGAATTATGTCTGTTGAAAAGGTGTGAACTTGAACCCACAATTTCTCTAATTTAATCAATATCCTTCCAGCTCTACTGTCCAGTAGACTGGCGATTCGTTTCGTTTTCTCTTTCTCTCTCGTTCAGATTGTGAGCTCTACAACTGAGCTCCAATATGCATACATGTACCAGGATCTTTCGATCCTCTGTTTCTCGCAGTTTCATCTGCAGATAGATCGATGTCCTGAAGTGCATGGTTGGCCCTGGAGGGCTTTCCCACTTTACGAAACCTGTGGACCTTCATCCGTCCATTCATTTGCTCCGTCCCATTGCTCCTTGCATTCATCTCTTCGACCTAACTTCCTATCCTTTGTAGTTGCATCATCTAGATGACCATTGTCCTCGTTCCTCGTACACCTGGCCATCTGATGATGATCGGATCACCATCTGAATCTGAGTCACATATCCCCAATCACGAACCGTGACTGTGGATCCCTAGTCGTCTGTCCGTCATACGAAAATACCTTTCTAACACCCTTCCTGTTTTCGCGATGATGGCAGCGACCTTCTCACCAACTCAAACCAATTGCTCCTTGTCTCCGGTCAATCTTGGTGCATGTCTGTCGAGGGTCTCGACGTTGACATTCTTGGTCCCAATGTCGCTCACGTTGTCTTCCGAGCGAACAAAATCAATCTTCACTAGGCCGTCCTGCTGCATTTGGTTCACGTAGTGCCACCTTGTATCTATGTACCTTGTTCGACTCGCACTTGTCTTGTTCTCTGACATAAAGATAGCACCCACGTTATCGATCTTCACTTGCACAGGTAGTTCCACGTTGATCTGTAGGAACTTCAGAATCTGCGCGATGAACGGAACTTCTCGTGCTGCTTCGCCACACGCGTAGAACTCAGCTTCGGAACTCGACAATGCCACAACCTTCTGTAGCTTGGACCTCCAGTGAATGAGTACACCTTCGAGAAAAATCATCATGGACGTGACTGATCTTCTGTTGTTCTTGTCTCCGGCCCAATCCGAATCCGAGAACACTTCCAACTTCCACGTGTCCTTGCGTTCTTCTCTGTCTCATCAAAAGTCCACGGTTCTTGAGTCCAACACAAACTTACACAACGTAGCATTTCCTTGTATGCTGCTGGCGTTGCTGCATCCCAAACCTTAGCTAGTTCTCGTACCGCGTTCGAGATTTCTGGCCCTGAATATCTCTCTCTT
>CAICTM010000979.1:0-40858 GCA_903772945.1 Seminavis robusta | reverse complement strand
GGGGAAACGAGAGAGAACCACATTGATATGTATCACAATGAGAGAGTTCAAGATAGGTAAGAGTCCATTTTACTTTGATAAGCTGTCAGGTATTATGGCCTGCAACAGTGCATCTTCCTCTCTGCCTCCCAAACACCTAGCAAAACACCTGGCAAAAAAACTTAGCAAAAATTCGTCACTATGTATTATACGTAGAAACGTACAACACATAATACATATGTAATACGTATAATATGTTTCCACTTGTGTTACTTGTGTTGTACGTATGACTTGTCTAATACATATTAAAAAGGTTACATGTGTAATACGTATGATCTGTAGAATACATAGTGAAAATGTTATACGTATAATACAACCGCGTGCGTTTCAGGGGCTCTCAACTGGTATTCTGGTATTCAATGGTTTCAATAATGTTTCCTAAAGATTTACAAACGCTTTAACAAATGAAGCCCCCGAACACGCCAGAACTAATGAAAAGTCACTTCAAAAGACTAAAGCTCGCTCCAGTACAGTCCTCACCTTTCCCATTCTTTGGTAAAGATTAGAACACAGACGGTTTGGAGAGCAAGCAAAGAGGTTGACAGACCTATCATAGTGCTGGCTAGCTAGCTAGTAGTAGCATACATCAGTCAATCGATCAGAGAGAGGTACCATGGAGAAAACAGATGAAGGGTTGAATGGTGGTAGCGGTGGCAATTTGCCAGAGGATGTGTTGGAGTACCTGACCACCTGCAATGGCGACGATTCGGATGACGACAACCATAGCCATCATAGTAGGCACAGTAGTAGAAGACTCGCCGGCAATGACGCCGCGAACAAGAAGAAGCAGAAGAAGGACAAAGACAAAGACGAAAAGGAAAAAGAGTTGAAACACAAGAAGGAAAAGTGCGGCACAGGTGTCGTGCTGCAGCAGCGACTTCCTGCTCCTCCCTCGTTGGGACGTCAGAGGGATGTGACGGCCGCATCCGAGGCGGCGGCTGGAGCATATAGTGTACGACCGGAACGGAGGTCGAGCAGTGCGAGCTTTGCTAGCACTGGTGACGACGATGTTTCATCATCCGGCTCGGTTACCACCAAAGAAGAGAGTGAAGAGACACCAACCGATAGTAGAGGTGAGCTGCCTGCCGTTGTCGCCGAGCTAGTCGATGAAAACGAGTCTGAAGCTGCTCGACAGGAGATTGATCGACTCAAGAGAGAGCTTGAGGAACTCCGACAAGGTCAACAGCAGCAAAGTGCGGAAATTGTCACGGCAGAACCCATTCCTGATGTACAGCCCATGGCGGCGAGCACGGAATTCAGCACTACTTCCAGTCATGGTTTGGACCGGACTTCGTTTCCTCTCTTGGGCTTTCCAGAGGCTGCTGACAAAACGCGTACCCCAGGAAACAAAACACGGATTGATACGCACCAAAAGCTGGCATTGGATTCCTTGGGACATCTTTACGGGCGGGAGACACAGGTGGCACTCCTAAGCGGTGCCTTTCACAGCTTCCTGGAGCCGACCCCGACCAAGGACGTGGTGACGGTACGTGGAGAAAGTGGTACGGGCAAGTCGGTTCTCTCCAAAAAAGTAGAAGAGTTCCTGCAGCAGAACGACAATGACAATAGAGGCTTGTGTGTCACGGGCAAGTTTGATGACGTACCGCGAGATGCTGCCGAACCATACTCTGCCATTGCCAAAGCTTGCGAAATGCTCTGTCAGACGCTACTGATACGGATGCGCGATGATGCCAATGACTATGGCGATTTGCCTCATCGTATGCGGGAGTCACTCAACAATGATGACATCGACCTCTTGCTGGCGCTCATGCCCAGTCTGCAAACTATTGTCGGAGGAGGAGGAGACGGCTTTTCAAATGGCAGCATCAATTTCTTGGAAGTGAAGAGCCGTTTCCAACATGCATTCAAACAATTCATTCGGTTCGTTTGCTCTGTGGCGCCTATAGTGCTCATCTTGGAAGATTTGCAGTGGGTAGATCAAGGCTCGCTGGACATTCTTGAATGCTTGCTCAAGAACGATGATCAAGGAGCACAGTCGTCCATACTGCTGCTCATGAATTATCGAGACGATGAAGTGGATGCGGATCATCGTTTTGCCAAGTTTTTGGGCATTCTCAAGGAGCAGCAAGCGGCAGACAGCCAATTGCAAATGACGGACATACGTCTCGAAGGGCTATCCGAAGAAGACGTGGAGGATCTGTTGAAACGTCTTCTTGAGGGCAGAGAAGACGAAGGAAACATGAAGCTTCTGGCTGAATGTGTTCATAGCAAGACAGCGGGAAATCCATTCTATTTGAAGCAATTCCTTGCCTCGCTGGAAACCGATGGACTCTTGATGTTCAACTCCGAATCGGACAGCTGGGTGTTTGACGTGTCTCACATCCAAAAGGCCACTCAGGCGACGGACAATGTCCTCACGCTACTGACTAAGAAACTCCGAAAGCTCTCCCCTCTCATACAAGCTGTTCTTCCTCGATTGGCTTGCCTTGGGCCTCGTTTCGCTACTACAACGGCTCATTTGGTCCTGGACCACGTGACGCAGGAGTGCGATGAACACTCTAACTGCAATGAGAGCATAATCGACGTGCTCTTGACGTGCCAACAAGAGGGCCTCATTGTTGATTGTGGCGGCAACACAACGTGGGAGTGGAGCCACGACAAGGTCAAGGAAACCGCATTTCTGCTCGTCGAAAACAAAGACAAGCTTGATCACATCAAGTATGGTCTAGGCCAAGCCCTCTTAGAAAGAGTCCCCAAGCAAGAGCTTGAAAGCAATCCACAAGCATCCTTTGTAATTGTCAATTTGTTGAACTCCAGAGCACATCTGCTGGCAAAGGATAATCCAAAGCGAGTGGAATTTGCAAAGCTGAATTTGAATGCGGGCAAGTCTTCGATGAGGTCGTCGGCATCCCACGGCGCGGCTCAGTATCTGAAACACGGTATCGCACTACTCCCTGCCGAACAGGGAAGGTGGGCACCCACGTATCTGGATCTTTCCTTGGCACTGTACGCAACGGCGGCGGAGGCACAATATTGCATTGGTTGCCATGAGCAAGTGAAGGAACTCTGTGATGAGGTCTTGGCTCAACCAAGCCTTCCCTTGCTGAAGAAGCGACGATTGGTGAGTGTACTGTACCGTTGCTCTTGAGGAATGCTTGGTTATCCTTTTTTCTCAACCTTCTTTCTGCCCACTTCAGTACAATGTTCAAATTCACTCTCTGGCCTCGCAGGCTAAAATGGCCGAAGCCACAGATTTGGTATTGAAAGTGCTCAGCAAGATTGGATACAAACCTCCGAAGCTTGGAAGAGGCTTGTTGTCAATGTCAGGGATCGTCAGCATGTCCATGACGGTGGACAAGACAATAGGCAAGTTGGAGCGTTTGAAACCCATGGAAGATGAGGAGAAGAAGTGGGGAATCTACTTGCTTGATCGATTGGCGTCGTACAGCTACCAGTGTGATGCTAGTCTCTTCCCGCCCGCTATCACCAAAGCGCTTGATTGGACAGTGAAGCATGGCAGAGCCGAAACGACATCACCTCTTCTCGCAACCATTGCCCTGATTTTGGCAGGGTCCTTCAGTGATTTCGCTGGTGCCAAGAAGTATGCTGATCTTGCCATCAAGTACATGACACCCAGTGTTAAGGCTCAAACTTATTTCATGTGCTATCAGTTTGTTTATCATTATCAAACGCCCAATCACGTTTGTATTCGACGTCTAAACGAAGCTTTGGAAACCGGCATCAAGTCTGGCAATTTGGAGTCAGCTTTCTATGCCGGATATTGTGCTCTGGAGGCACAATTCCATACAGGAAGGAACTTACAACTGCTCTTGGAAGACTGCAAAGCATATGCACACCGGACCGACAGTTACGGTCAAGAGATGATAGGTTGGAGCCTGTCGCCTGTTTGGCAACTCGCAGAGAACTTGTCGAGAATCGAGTCCAACGGGGCCATCCTCACGGGCAGCACAATGGACGAGGAGGAATTCAAGCAACGAACCGAACCGTACGCGCACTTTGGGGTACTACTGAACCGTATCAAGACTACGGCAGCATTCTGGTTTGACGATCACGAGCGGGTTGTGCAGCTTATGGAGGAATGTGGCTACCACAAGTTTTCTATAGAGAAGGCAACTCCGGCAACCAACGGTATCGGCGTTGTCTACTTTCACTGTGCCCTGTCGTGTCTCTCTCTCGTTCACCAAGACAAGAAGAAACATCGACCCCACAAGCAGCAAGCGAAGAAAATCCTCAAGAAGTTGAAGGAGTGGGTGAACAAGGGGAATCCGAACGTACAGCATTACGAGTCTTTGTTGGAAGCCGAGCTTGCCTCTTGCAGCAGTAGGCAGCCACTCATTGTAGCTTCGAAGCACTATGATTGCGCCATCATGCTAGCGGGACGTCTTGGCTTAGCCAACGACTACGGTCTAGCACAGGAACGATTCGGTGATCATTTTCTCAGGCATGGTGACCAAGATGGTGCCAGGCATCATTACAGTTTGGCCTTAGAATCGTACGAGAAATGGGGCGCAACATCAAGGTTGAATTTGTTGCAAGCAAGGACGGAGCTTGCAAGGGGGTAGATCCATCCGTTGCCGCGACATCTTCGGGTCGTTTCGCTTGTCCTTGCATCGCTTTCGTAGAAGGCAGAGATAAATCACAATAGCCGTACATTGTACAATAGAAATTAAACAACTTGAACACTGAAACTTTTACTGGCTAGTTAACAAAGCGAAACATCCAATGCATGCAAAGCCTCTAGTAGCAGAAGAATAAAATGGAAGCAACCACAGACAACCACAGGCATGCCAATCGGCCAAGACCCATCCTCGAGAACGCTGCAGAATTGCCATCTGCTCCCGGAAAGTCGGAGGCTGATCCTGCTGGGGGAGCATCGTCGCTGGTAAGCACTGCGTACATGGTTCTCTCGGCTTCACTTTGATCAAAGGAGGTTGAACTGGCCGTATTTGCTCGTCCTTGTTTGTAGTTGATGACCTCGTTCTGGTCTTCCCCCTCCTTCGGCGGGCGTATTTGCCGCCCCTGAACAATGTACCAGTAGAGAGGTTGTTCATTTTCAGTATAGATTTCCCGGTCACACGAGCCCTGATTGATACGAGCGACATCGCCCAGAAAGTCACGGTAGTCTGTGGTGGGAAGATTTTCATAGCACTTGAACTCATCGCTGCCTCGTGGGGTGGACTTGCATTCGTAGTTGAAGAAAAACGTCCAGGTCTTTGCTTCGGGCGCCTTGCTTCCAGGTTGGTAGGGACGGCAACCAAATACAACAGAATTCAAATTCTTTTCAGCGCTCTCCTTCGGGTCGAGTTCAGCACAGGTCAAATTCACAGGATTGTTGACATCATAGCCCGTGAATGCAACTGGGCCAAACTTGTACCAGTTCTCACAATTGTATGGATAGCAAGAACCATCATAACCACAAAAGGCCTCACCTATTTCAGCACCTTCAATAAGGCAAGGAGCTTCACTGTAGGAGATGTTTCCTGCTGGGACGTCGGCAATCCAATTGGAACAGTTCATCGGTATACAGTAGCCAGATTTGGACGCACAGAACTCTAATTCTGGACATTGAGCAGTAGTGTTGCACGCAATGGGGATACTGGCATTGACGGCTGCACCATCATCTTGAATGGGCGCCGGCGTCATTTCCTCGCAAGTCGTTTCGCCACACCCAAGCAAACCGCATCCGCCACGACCGCACGTTCCCGCAGTGGGATACCATTCGCAGGTGGTATTACCATCAGATTTCACAGTGGTCAGACAAGATTCGCAATCGGAGGCGGCTTCACAGATTTGACTGTTTTGCAAATTGATTTCATATGACATACAAACATCGGAAGTGGTCACGGCGTCCACACCTGCTTCCGAACTGTAGCATTGGGCATCCTGCAGCACCTCACAATTTATGTAGCAAGCACCGGTTCCAAAGAAAGCGCACCCCGCATCGACACAATCCGTGCAGGTGGCATCGCCGCCTGCTTCAGCGGTCAAGCAGACATTCTGAGTAAAATTATTGCAATCGGTCTCTCCACATCCAATCAATGTACAGCCACCAGTTCCACAATAGCTGCTACCAGGATACCATTCGCAAGTCTTGTTCACTCCACCCGTTTGTGCTATATCGGCGCAAGAGCCGCAATCTTGGGCTGCACTGCAAATTCTGGAGTTTTCTTGATCAGTTGTGAAAGCCGTGCAAATATCCACCACGCTCTGTCCTTCAAAGTTTTCTTGGTTGTAGCAGGGAGCATCAGCCACAGCACAAAAACTGTAGCAATTGTCAATAGTCCACGAGCATCCCGCTTCCAGACAGGTTTGGCAAGTGGCTACTGCCTCGCCTCCGGCAGGAAAGGCTGCACAATCAATATCTCCTGGGTCTCCATCTCCTCCGGCTGGAACTGGTACCGGAGTACCGTCTGATGGTCCTGGTGTTTCGGCAGGCACGGGTGTTTCAGCGGGCACGGGAGTATCGGCGGGCACGGGAGTGGGTGGGCATGTGTCCGAGCCACAACCGGGGAAGAAACAATCGCGGCCTCCAATGCGACATTCTTGTCGTCCCTGATACCAAACGCAAGTCTTGTTGGGATCTGCCAGGAAAGGAGTAGCGACACAGGTAGGACAGAAACCACCGCCCACTTCCATGCAATGCTCTCGTTCTACCGAATCTCTCGCGTGAATGCTACAAATGGCTTGTGCCGATTCTCCAGGGAACAAGGGTTGATCATAGCAGGGATTTCCGGGGATAAAAGTACACGCATTGTTACAGATGCCATCGTTGTGCCACGTGCAGTTGGCTTCCAAGCAAGTCAAACAGTCCACTGTGGTAGGATCTGCCAAGGCAGAACACGGCGTTGCTACCTCAGGACCGGAAATTCCTCCTCCGCTAATCCCGCCTCCCCCTCCTGCAGGAGGAGGAGGAAGAGTGCCATTGGCCGGGATGGTACCGTTTTGGGGTCTGACAGCAGTGGCATTCGCACCACCGCCTGGAACAGGACCACCTTGACCAGGATCACCGCCTGGACCAGGACCACCTGTAGTAACATTCGCTGTTTGAGATACCGCCGACTCCAAAAAAAGCAAGAGGAGGTTCGCCGCCACCACGGCTACGAGTTGAACGCCGCTGACCTTCATGGCTATGTACCAAAATCGATATTGTTGTCAGATCTGGCTTTTTTCCAGAAAAGAAAAGAGGACGCACCGCCCCATCATTTGCTGGTTAGCACGGCATAAAAGACACAGGTCGTACGAGAAGTGTCTTGTTTTCTCAAATCTCTTTTGATCCGTGTGTGGCACGACTTTTTGTCGACGCTCTCAAGACTGACTATGCAACCAGCAGAGCTGGAATTTACCGCACCGTAACGGTACGGTACCGAAGCACACAGGATGATTCATACGCCCCCTGGGTCGTCTCCGTTTCCATAAATCTTTTATTACCAACACCTGAAACAGTATTCGCGCGTTCCGCGCGCTCATCCCTTTCTTGCTTCGCCCCGAAACCGAAACAGCTCCCTCGCTCATTCATGCGAAACTTGTGTGAAAAGCGAGGCGACTTTCATGCAGCTCCCTCGCTCATTCATGCGAAACTTGTGTGAAAAGCGAGGCGACTTTCATGTGCATGTACATGCGTTGACTGTATCCCGTCAATACAATACTAGTCAAATACGTAGACTTCTACAGAGGCCTCTAAGTATTGCACGCCGGGTATAATTCAAACCTCTGCCCCCAACAGTACCCTTACCCCTAAAGCAAGTCGTCTCCGGGAGACGAAATTGAGGCTCGGGGGCGGACTGAAACCAAGGAAATGAATCGAATCGAATCATTCAATGCGGTTTTAGCAAGTTTGGCGGCCAAATGGCTCATCTTGCGCTCACACCAGGGGAGATGAAGTTTTTCCCGAGGGAAGGTGTTTTAGGAAACGCACGGAGGTTAGAGCTTGCTGAGAAGCCAGCAAAAAACTGACAGAGAACTGCATTTCCCGGATCAATTCCCTCCATTCCAAAAAAGGACTTTGGTCAGACAGATGAGTTGCCAGATTCTTGGAGATATTGGTGAAATCTAGTGCAAGGGATTTGAGGCAAGGGAAGAAGAGTTCTACTATTACTGCACCAGGAACACCCGTGATAAAGTTCTCAGTATTGGTGAAAGATTGCTTCACAGTCGATCCCAGCCCCGACTTTGGAGCTCACGCGCACGGCACCTGGGTTGCCTTTGAAGAGGTGCAGAGCGTTTGTCACCAAGGTGCACACCCTAGAGGCGCAGAATTGTTTGCTACCGAGGTGCACACCCTGGAGGTGCAGAATTGATTGCCACCGAGGTGCGTGCCCTCGACGTGCAGAATTGTTTTCCACCGAGGTGCGTGTTCCAGAGGTGCAGAATTTGTTTTCTGAAAACGATTGCTTCACACGCCCAATGACCCTCCGTTACCTTCATTCGGCACAAGGCACAATCCATCTTGCCTGCTCTTTTCCACTCAAGAAAGCAACGGGCGCACAGAACATGGCCACATTGCAGCTTCTTTTTGATTTTCATTTGGTGCTGACGACGTGGAGCTCGAAGAATCGAATCTGAAAGTTTCTCGGGTAAGGGTTGCGCAATGCGAGCCATCTTGCATCCGACGTTGTCCAGAGCCTTAGCATAGAGGAACGACAGAGTGGTTGGCATCCAACACACCAACGGTTTCCTTCAGTGAGTAGCATGGCACCACAGGCCCACCCAGTTCCTTAGCTGAATGTGGAAGCACTAGCAACTTTCAGCTTCTTTTGTCGGCCCACTTCCTGAAGAATCAAGCTTCCAATGTGCCGACTACGAACGTCAGCATCCGCATCGTTGCTGGCCATCCAAGCATACCTCAGCGAAGTGAGCGTGATGAGATCAGGTCGCAGATCCTTTGCTCCTTCTTCGTCAACCATGGATTTCATCCGTTCGTAGAGATCCTGAGCACGCCTTGCAGCTCCACTTTTTGGACTCTTGGAGTAGGCATCGATTACAGTGTTGTAGCTGTATCGATCTGGCTTAATAATCGGATCACCTGATTTCTGGAGGCTCTCCATGAAGTTCAAATACTTCTCCGCTCGCTCTGCGGAGTCCGCTTGATAAGGGCTCTGTGAGGCCCAGACGCCAATGATGGAGTTGATTGTCACCCGGTCAGGCCGGCAGCGTTCGTCTCCGGCCTTGTACTTTTCACTCATCTTCCCAAGTAGCGCCTCAGCTCGTTGGGGCGCGTCCGTGGCATTGCTGTTCTTCCACGCCAAAATGGCAGCGTTGAAACTTCTCGTCGTGAGACGCAGTTCCGAGTCACCCGCTCGTCCGCGTTGTTCCATCTCCTGCAAGAGCGCTTCAGCTCGTTCGGCAGCTTCTATCCCCCCATTGGATCGGGCATGGGCATCCACAACCGCATTGTAGAACAAAGTTGTTGGCTTTGCATAGATCTTCCCCAGTTTGTACATTTCCTTTGTTCTTTCGAGCAAATGTTCTGCCAATCTTGCCCCTTCTTTGGATGAACTCTTGGCGTATGCCTGAAGAACTGCACTGTACAACAGACTTGTTGGCTTGAGATTTCCCATGCCCGCTTTGTAGCCTTCTTCCACTTCCTGCAGTATTTGAGTTGCCAATTCCACAGAGTTTTCCACTTTTGATTTGGTAAATGTCACCACTAAGTATGCATACATGGTGCTGTCCAAGTGTATTTGATCCCCGAATCCACTGTTGTTCTTGTCAGCTTTCATGGCTTTCATTCTCTTCATGAGCTTGAGCCCACGAGTGGCAGCATGAGGATCTTGCCCGTTTGCCAGAATTCGAAATATTTGACTAAACAGAATGGATGTAGGCTTGAGCTCCTCATATCGCCCCTGTGTACGTTTGTACAAAGATTCCATCCTCTCCAGAAGAGACTCGGATCGGTGCCACAGCCATTCTGCCGAGACTGCGTCGTCGTTTTCATGGCGTGTGGTGGATGCAGCCTTGGCCCATACGCTCAACACGGCCCCAAACGTCTTGGTGTTGGGCAAGTAATGATCAAAGTTTGTCGTGTTGTACAGATGCTCCAGTTCGTGTAACAGTTCCTCAGTGCGTTTAGCCGCCGCCACACCATGTTTGTAATGGCTTGCATAAACAGAAATTGCTGCAGTGTAAGTAATCTTGCAGGGGCGGATATCCCTGTTACCAGTCTCTGCATATTGTTTTTTCATGTGACGAAGAATGACTTCTGCCACTTGCTGTGGAGTCAAGGAGGACTTGTTATTGAATGTTAGGTAGGGCCGTGCCGAAATACTCTTTGCCAACAAATTGATCATTGTATTGAAAAAGGGTGCATTTGGTTTGTCGTTTGAATACTTTTCTATTCGTCGAATCAATTGCATTGCCTTTTCCGCAGCTCCGGGCCATCCTGCTCGTGCATATGCATTCAGAACCGCCGTGTACGTGACAATATCGGGTTGCTTAGAACTGGCATGTAATACTGAATGTTGCTGTCGTTCGTTTTGTCTTTTTGTGGTGGAAAAAGATCTACGAACAGTTTGATGGTTTGTTGTCGTGGTCGTGGCGTTTCTCTCCAAGAGCAACTGCTCGTAATCCTGTTCCATTTGGTAGAGTAGTTTCTCGGCCTGCAGTGCCGCCAAAGTCAGGTTTTCGGTGGATGGGGATTTGGACCATGCATCAATACAGGTGGAAATGGAAATTTTGTCGGGTTCCAGGTCTGTATTATTGCTGGCCTTCATTTCCTCGAGCAATCGCTGTGCTTGGGTGGGTGCATGGGCACGCGCATATGCCTTGATACAGGCATTGTAGGTCACTCTGGATGGCTGATCAAGTTTGCGAAGAATACTCTCGGCTCGACTTCCGGCCTGTGGATCCCCACTGACGGCCCAAGCATCCACTACCGCATTGTGACAAACATCAGTCTTGATTGTTGCTTGTTTGGATGATGATGAGGGAACCATGGAAGCCTGCATTTGTAGGAGCAATTCTTCGGCTCTCAAAGCCGCCATTTTTCCACCTTGGCTCTTGGCGTAGGCATTCAGCACGGCCCCATACGAGTACGTGTCTGCCTGAAGATGGTACTGTGATGGCTGCTGCTGCAATTCCAAGAGTTTATGTAGCAGTTCATCAGCTCGTTGTGCTGCGTATTTGGATCTTTGTCTGGCCCATCCATTCAACACAATATTGAATGATATTGTGTTGTATGACCTTCTGTTTGTCGAGCGCACTCTTTGCCACAATGCCTCTTCTGCCATTTCCATGTTGGCTGCTGGGTTTGTGGTGCCCTTTGTTGTGCTGGTAGATTTGATTGTTTGCTGTAGCCACTGGTTGAAACTAGCTGCAGAAGAGGTACTCCGATGCGCTCCATTATTTCTCCCCCTTTGGAATAAGTTCCCCTTGTTTTGGTTGTGTCTTTGGTGTCTTCCATTGGACCTTTTTTGTGTGGGTTTATCCTGTGATGGTTGTGGAGATGGATATGCAAATAGAACACTAGAAGGATGCATAGATGTACCACCTGCAATGCTACCCACTCTGGCTCTGTGTGTGGACTGGTACAGGTGGTGATACAGGTGCTGGTATTGGTAGCGGTAGGTTCTGCAAGTCCTACTTTTTCTGGATGACATCAGACGACTAGAGACTTCAAAGCAGGCAACCGTGGAGATGCAGGAGCTCCACACAGCCATCAGTACCAGTACATGTAGAATAGGTAATCCCGCGAGAAACTGCCTTGAAGGCTTTTTCTGAAGGCGATGGGAACTGATTTTCTTCTTCTGGAGCAAGCCTCCACTTTTCTCATGGTGTAGATCATACATAGAGTGCTCTACCACTAGTAGAGCACAATGGAACTTGTATCCCATCGTATGCCACAGCTGCAGACTATCAGCCATGCTAGACTTCTCTGTACGGTAGGGTACAACAACCAGGCGCTTAGTAGGCTCACTGAGGTTGCTGCTTTTGATGCCGTCCGAGTTGACGGGAAGCCGGCAAAGCGGGCAGAATGAAACTGGCACTGGACGACAGATTGCATGTTTCAGCACACACGACACAAAGATCCGCTGGGGGGTGGCTCAAATCAACTGACTATTTCCGGCAACACCTTTGCTACTCCTGCCAGCAATGTTTACCACCTTCCACCGACTTTCACCCTCTTCAACCAACCTCCACCACCTTCAACCGCCTGATTTACCGCCTTATTTACCGCCTGATTTGCACTTTACCGCCTGTTATCCCGCCTGTTGTATGCTTTACGTACCACCTTTTACCGCCTTCTGCCGTCTCTTACCACTCCAGGCCGCCAAAAACTTTCAGCAATGATGCGGGAAAACATGATTGAAGTTGATTTGTGCCACTCCCCTGCGTGTCGGTACATGGAGGGTCCGGTACGACTGTACGCAGTACTGGTAGTGGTACGTGCCATTCTATTTAGTTATTGAAGTACATGTACTGGTAAAAGCTACCGTAGCATGCTAAAAGTTCAAGCTTTTGGGTTCTGGATAGCAACCGTCATGTTTCATGGGGAAATTGGATGTCTGATAGCAGGCAAGTTCATTGGCTCTCGTCGCGGTGGAAGTACTACATTTAGTAGGACGTCCTTCGCGCTTTGCGTTGGTACGGGTACGATATGTATTTTTGGCTTGGATGCGGCGACTGTACGTTCCTCCACCAAAAATAAAATCTCATCATCACAGCATCCACCACAACACTTCATCTGCGCAAAAGAAGCAACAAGTTTGACAATCATGATGTCCTCATCTCTGCGTGTCCTATCGATTTTTTGCTCTGTGCTTCCATTCATCATCGAGGCCAACAACAACACAACAACAACAACAATAACCCGGTCAGGCAATGGGCGAGGAATCACGACATTGACGTGGATAACACCGTCCATGAAACGATCTTTTGGATCATTATCGCATCCGTTGTCATTTGCTTTTGCACTTGCTGCTATCGCTGCCTTTGTTGGGAGCAACGCCCCTCGTATCAGGTCATTCAGACGCATCATCACGTCTATCACAACAATGCCGCCCCAAGCACTACTATGAGTACCGATATTGGTAGTATTAGCCAAGAAGCAAGCGCACCTCTGGCAGAAGTGGTGGAGCAGCCTAAGCAGAACGATTACGGTTCCATTCCAGTGGCCGTCCCAAGTGACATCGAGCCAGTAGCGCCTCCTCCGTCTCAGAATCCCAGCTTTCGAGCTTAGCTGCATGAGGCATGAGTTGCTTCCAGTCAGAACATCATTGTACATCGCATACTACCGGTATAACGAAAAGATTTTGCATTTTGTATTCCAATTTCCATCGAAAGTCCCTCTGTCGTACGCGTTCTTCAAAGCAAGTACATGCATGTATCCTCCCTGTTCACCACCCCAAATTAGCAAAGGTGGATACCTCGCTCCCTCGTTTTTTTTAGGTGGAGCTGATCTTGTCTCACTTACTTGGTACTTGTGGATCCTGATGCTGCCTTTTGGAATGGCAAGTCCTTGAGAGCGAGGAGCCCAGGCTTTTTCGAACCCATTGCTTCCACAGCTACGGTACAGTAGCACCCTGTGCAGGGCACCATAGCATGCCAGGCACCAAGAAGACGGGGCAACGCAGCCTAACTAACAAGGTGAATCAAGAACTGCCAAGGAATGATCAGCCAACTGGGGAGGCTTGTGAACCCTGGAGAGTGGAGAGTGACGACCCCACTAAAGGACCAATGTATCTGCTGGTAAAATAAATGCCGTGGCAAGTGGGGACTGCTCAAGCAGGAGCTGTCTAACTATGAAGCAGTGTCTGTCTGTCTTTCTTTCTAGCTAGCTAGCTCCCGTAGTACGCTCTATTGCCCGGAACAGCATTGCTTTCCATTCGTCTGTTTGTTTGTGTACTGTAGTCTACTGACAATCACGAGGGGCAAGTTTGTGGGGCCTGGCAGCAGGGTTCCTGCATGAATGGACTGTCAATCAACTTGTCTGGCTTCTTTGCTGAGTCACGGGGCCGGAAAGTGCCGCGGCGCGAAAGGGAAGATCATGCTGATGAAAAAACTGACCGGTCCTGTGTAGGAGGGACTACACGCACAATGCATGGTGACGGTGGAAGTTGGTTGGGCCAGTTAGTTGCTATTCCCAGTACGCTGTCTACAAGTGGCAATGCATTAGAAACAGCTAGACTAGCTCAAGCTATTGTATAGTATTTGTTTCGTGGATGTATGTATCGTTTCTTTGAGCCATCACCACCTGTTTACTACCATTCGATGGAGCAACAAGAACAACCACAACCACATCAACAAGAGACACTAACGTTGATCAAGACCATGTCGACAACACAGCAGTCATCCCCCAGTCGCCGTCTTGCTTCTGCTCGATTGGAAGAAACATGGCTGTTCTTTGCCAGTGCCGTTGGCTGTACGATTGGTTGGACGGCCGTCTTGTCGAATTTGGTCTACTATACCGACACGCTGGGAGTCAATTCGTACTTGTACTTGAATTTGGCCATTTACGCGCCGCTGTTTCCCATTACTGTGGCGCAAACACTGTGGGATGCCGAATTCGATCGACAGTATTCCAGTTTGAAAACATTCCAAGTCCGCGGCAGTATTGGATTTGCACTCATGCTGGTGAGTGTCATGGGCATGGCCAAAGCGTCGTCATCCCTCACGTGGGCGACATTGTTGGCGTTGTGTTTGGGCACGGCGTCGGGGATTCTGCACGGGGCATTGAAACAAATGGCAAGCTTTGTCTATCCGGGATGTGGACGACTCGCGGCAGCCGTCACGGCGGGATTACAGGCATCGGCAGTGGCCGTCTTGATGGTGTCGCTTGTATTTCAACGACAACAGAATGATAATGACAACAACAATTCCTCTTCTTCTTGGCTCTACTACTTTTATGGAACCATCTCGGTGCTAGTGGCGCTGTGTTGGTTGAGTTTTCAAAGACTCATGACACATAGTAGAGATGTATACAGGAGTATGCTACGAAGAGATTCCTCCATTCAATTGTCGGCACTCGGACAAGACTCGGAGGATGAATTGGATCAGGACAGTACCATCGAACACAACAACAACAACCATACAACTACAATAGACAATGAACAACGTCAGACCCTCCTGTCTGCTGATTGCAGTCCCAGTTCCAGTTTTGATCTTAACGACAACAATCATGACGATGATGACAATGATGAAGAACAAGTCTGTTTGGAGGAACCACTGTTGCTCTTTGAGTCGCCTCTACTACGTATGCCGTCCACAAGAGAATTGCTGTGGCATTCCTGGCCACTCTGTTTGGCCGTCTTTTTGACCGTCGCTAGCTCCATGGCCGTGGCGTCCTGGTTCAATCGCGTGCCCAGCGATCGCGAAAGTTTGCCACAGGTACTCTTTTACACACGACTCTTTGCCGATTTGCTCTCTCGACCTGCCACTTTGTGGTTGCCACAATTGCAATCAAGTAACAAGATACTCTGGTACCTCATGGCATTGGTATTCCTACGACTCTTGTTTGTACCCTACTTTTTCATCTATACTACCAACACCACCAACCTTCTTCCACGATCCGATGTTACCATGACACTCGGCGTCTTTGGGTTTGCCTTTTCTTCGGGATTCATTACCACTTTGGTATACCAATTGGCACCACGATACTGTCCTACTACAAGTACTACAAGAACGACTGCCCAACTTCGTAGTGCTAGTGCTGCGGATCAGGAGGAGGAGGAAGAGCATCCCAGCGATAATGTCGTCTTGAAACAAACCAATCTGTTAAACGTTTGTTTCAGTGCATCGGTACTGCTGGGATTGCTAGGGAGTTTGAGTCTCTCGGGGATTGCGGCCATGGACGGCGACAGCCAAACTATCGCGGTATAGCATCCTTCTTCGAATGGGACACGCTCATCGATTGGAAGGCACGCACCTCTGTAGCTAACTCCAGCTGGCCGAAGCAGCTCGAGGGTGCCTCCACGAGAGCATCGAATGATTGATGATTCGATTCGATTATCAAGGAGAGGTGCGAGCTAGCCAGCCAGCCAGCTGATCCATGAAATGAAAGAGCACGCAGCATAGATTTGTACGGCAGTCGCCGTGCTGTGGAATGAGATTTTAAAAACGCGAAGATATTAGATTATAGAGAAACTTCTCAGTGAAAAAGCAAGAACGTTTCATAGAGCCGAATAATTAGACTCGACTCCACTACTAGCTACGAGTAGTCTCTTTTCACTGCTTGTTGGCTTTCTACCGTACACTAGTCCAAACCGAAAGATGGTGCGAAAGGTAGCTACGGCTACGGTATTGGAGCAGTGAAAGGTAGTTAGAATTAGAGATGATACAAAATCGGGCTAGCTAGCTATAGGGTAGTTAGTGAGTTCGATTGCTTGTGGTACGAGTGGTTCTCGCTTTTTTACTCAGCAAGCTGCCACTGGTGTAAATGGAAGAATCTTGTGATGCAGCTTGCTCCATCCACGCAGAATCGATTTCTTGCCGAGTTTCCGTTTTGGCTTGGAGGATGACTTATTATTGTTGTTCTTGTTGTTGATGATATCATCGGCCCAACCAATATAATCAAAATCATCGTCCATGGCAGTGATCTTTCGTGTTTTAGTATTGGTGTCTCGTTTCCAAAAGCAGGTTTCGTTATGGCGACTACTGAGCTTGTCAGCGAGAAAGGAGAATCCAGTTCGAGGGGATTTGACGTATTCCTTTCCCGTAGCAACATCAATGGCAACCGTGTCGGAGAAACGAACGCTCTTCTTCTTGGGTCTTGGTGCTGCTGCTGGTACCATTACAACGTAAAGGTCTTCTTCGTCTATTATTTTTGTGCGATAGTGATTTGTCTTGTCCAGCGATCTGGTTCTCTTTGGTAACCTCTTGCGGCTGCCGTCGGGGCGCATATTGCTCTTGTTGTTGTTGATAGGGCTCATGGTGCTTGCGAAAGTGCTAGCAAGTTAGGTATTACTGGCTGATGGGATAACTTGTTTGTATTGTGTGTTTGTGGGCAAATTGTGAGCAGAGTTGGGATTGTTTGCCTTGGTTTTCACAAGATTGCTTTTCCTTCACTGCTCGGCCGTACCAGCGCACAGAGTAGCGTAGCGCTATCATAGTAGTATTA
This sequence comes from Seminavis robusta, assembly GCA_903772945.1. Classification (NCBI taxonomy): domain Eukaryota; phylum Bacillariophyta; class Bacillariophyceae; order Naviculales; family Naviculaceae; genus Seminavis; species Seminavis robusta. The sequence goes on along the minus strand of CAICTM010000979.1, from coordinate 23,787 downwards.
CCAGGTACCGGTAGGCAATTTAGTACAGCAAGGTCGGGAACCAGACTGCAATCCTTTTTTGACAGTTTCTCAAATGAGAAAGTAGTTTCTCATTTGAGAAACTAAGTTCTGAAATGAGAAAGTTAGTTTCTCATTTGGTTGAAATGAGAAACTATCTTTTGAAATGAGAAACTATATATGAAACTGCTAGTACATGTGTTGTGATTTCTGCCAGAAATGAGAAACTATTTTATCAAATGAGAAACTAAAACTGTTAGTTTCTCAAATTGAGAAACTAAAAATGAGAAACTAAAACTAAAAATGAGAAACTAAAACTGTTTGAAAAATTTCAAAACATCACTGGGGTTTCCGGACCTTGCAGTACTCGTACCATCACGACATCACGACTGTACCATGTTGGTCTCAGAGAGTTCTCAGGATATATCGCCATTTTTTGCGTAGACTGGACACTATTTCAAAAAGTGAAACAGACAAGAGCAAATTATTTGATGATTTATGGACAAGGTGACGAGAATCCCTGACTGGGTCTTTTGTTTAATAAGCCCATCCCGAAGTCGCGAGGACCTGCACTGGCAATCTTGGAGGAGCACTCAAAAAGATTTCATGCACACCAAGTTGCTTTGGGTTGTACCGGTACCGGTATAGCAACCAACTGGTACTAGTCTAGTAGGTACTACCGGTAATAGCTGGTGGCTACATGTAGCCGCAAGTCCGAGCCAGCTACCGCTACTCTCTTGGTTGCGAATGCTCCCTTGAGCTCCCTTGTCAGGATCGCAACCACAGCCCTTGGCCAGACCAAGCAACGGACTCAAGAATGGATTTACCGTGCCTTCGCTAGACCGGACTCATGGTTGCTGAACTGCAGATCTAGAAAGCATCTTGCTTGTTCTGCACCACCAACCAGTTGCTCCTGGGATCACCTTGGCTTTTAAAAGATACCAGTGCATAGTCCCAAGCGAATTGTTTTGCTTGTTGTTTTCCTTGTCCACCATTTCACAAGGTCAAGATACGGCAATTGAAGATCCTCCCTTGAATCTGATCCCATCGGCTCCACGCCCTAACGCACAAGTTGAATGATTCGATTGCCAATCAGGCTACCTGGTGGAACCTTTCGTAGGACGGGACTGTGCTTATCATTGCTTCAAGGAAAGGATTCAAGAAGTCAGCTTTCGTTGCGTGGCTGCGTTGCCTGTCTTTGGCACCGAGTGAGCTGGAGAACTCACGAGTGCATAGCTAGAGCTACTAGCTGGCCAGCTCCAGCAATGATGATGCATTTCTATTCCGTGCGGCCGCGAAGTGGGAAACGAGCATGCGACGAGCCAGGAATCAGGTCACGATATCAAGGTTTGAGCGACTCGACTCGACCTGGAGGACAACCATACCATGGATGCATTTCAAGGAGGGGGTTTAGAGCAGGTGGATTAGCTACGGAAGCCAGGTGTCATTGCTTCAAAGAGATGAACTTGGTTATCCAAGTTTTTTTAAATCAATTCGTCGTGGGCACGAGTTTCAATTGAATTACATGTATTCGTTGATTCGATTCGATTCGTTCTGACTCGGACAAGGAAAGATCGCACACTGGCCGTGGCCTACTGCGACGGCTGCATGCCCTGGGTCTGCGCGACCGAAGGTCCCCACCAGGAGGAGAAAATCCGGAGGGGGGGAGGACAGACCATTCAGAATGAACCCCACGCCTGTGGTTTTGACTTTTACTGAAACGACCGGCGTGCAAGTGTGCAACCAGTCATCCATACAATTAATTCTCTTGCGTCCTAACACCCCCAAATCGAAGGAATTAGCCATGGCCGCAACTACTTCCTGTGGCTATAGTACTGAATTTTCTGATTCGTGGATCCAAAATTGTTAGTCGCCCAACCGCCAATTTCCAACCCTATCGAAATTTTGAACAAGAAATCAAAGTTTCGGAGCAATGACATCGTGGAGCAAAATGGCGCTGATTGGTGGTTGTTCATTCTGTTGAGTTTCATCATGGGGATCAAGTCAAAGCAGTTTGGACCTGCGCAAGCTAGGCATATTGATTCCATCAGGAAGCTTGTTGAAGATGATCCTGCCGCATTCCTGAAGCTGGATTGGAAAGACCTCACACCAAGTGGTAGTCGCTATGATGGCTCAGTACTTTCTAGCAAAAAACGAAAGACATGTGTGGATAATTTCTATGTAAAGCCAGTAGCAATGTGGGTTCCACATTTGTTGATACAAGGGCACATTCCAACATGCCCTCACTGTGAACGAAATGATAGAGTTGATGCTTCCAAAGGAAGATGGATAAATTCCCCCAAAATTCTGTATGGGCTTCATCGGCACAAGTATCTTGATACGATGCTCTACTACTGCGAAGGATGCAGCAAACACTTCGCTGGCTACAACACAGACTCAATGCGACTGGATGCAAAATAGTATCATGGTTTGTTCAACTATTATCTTGGTCGGGGTTATGCTATTGATGAGGAATTGCACCGACACATTGTTGAGTCAGCAACAACTGAATCCACTGCGCTGATTGGTAAGAGGCTCCGCAGACTTGCCCACAGTGCATACCACTCTGATATGACTCTGTACCTGAATGCCGTAGGATATGACAAAGTTGCCATCAATCCATCTGATCCAAAGCAACGGCGATTGGATGACATGCTCCCCAAAGCCCACGATGACCCACAGCAGGAAAAGCTCAAGCGAATCAAGGTAGAAAAAGTCTCAGCACATCAACAAGCTGAACGCCGAGCGTCTTTAGCCAGAAGCAGGGCGACGAATGATGTCAAATGGAAGGATTTGTTGGGTGATAAGAAAAATCACAACAAAACTGGGGATGACAACAAAATCCCAGGAATTGGTCCAGTGAAGATAAAGGAGATGGAAAAAATGGCATCATGAGCGCATTCGAGCTTCGCGATGCCAATCCAAATGAGAGTCAATACAAGAAGATTCGTCAGAAGTTAAAAGTGTGGCAGAATTGGGTTTCTTCCTACTACCAACAGCTCGACGCAGTAGTGGTTGCCTTCGAAATCGACGCAACAACAGCCAAAGCAGAGATGGAAGATGCAATCAAGAAGTATGAAGATTATCAACCCAGCATCAATCCTTACAGGCGAAGAGTTAGAGCACAACCAATAATTGCACGTCGCCAAGGTGTCCAGCAACAACAGTATCAAGAAGAAGAACAACTTGAAGTTCCCCATTTTTCTAAGTTCGATGACAAGCAAGGCTACAACGGACGGTTTCTCAGCAAGCACAGAATCGACTGCATTGTAACATATGTCTTTCTTCATCGAAAGAAGTTCCAAGAAGAACAGATGCAAAGTTTGTGTGCCAACTTGATTAAGGTGGATGCCAATTACAAGATCGCCAAGAAAATGCGTGTCTGGACCAAGCAAGGTCAAAGCTTTGCTCCCTTCAAATGTATTGTCACTGTGCAGAACGAAGATGGAATGACTATATGGTGGAAAGCACTGATGCACTCAGAGTCCTTCTCCGAGATTGAACAGGATCTCATCATGCTTCGTAATCGTCTTAACAAGAATTGGTACAACAAGAGGAAGACGGAGGACGCCACCAACAGCAACATTGAAATGGAAGAAGCTGTAAAAGTGGTGTATGTGGACAATTGTTGCAACGTCCGAAACATCCTGCAGCGCATTTTCCCTTCTGTGCTTATCAAACTGGACCCCTTTCACTGGCTCAAGAGGTGGAATGACATCGTGAAGGAGCCTTCCTCACTGCAAGCCGGAATTGTGAGGATGCTGATGTCAAGAGCTATTTACGTAGTGGGGCAGGATGAATACGAGAGAGCAGAAGAAAAGCAGAAGAAAAAGAAAGGTCGCGATCCATCTGTTAAGGAGGTACTCAAAGAAGCCAAGGCCTCCATTCCTGATGGTGCTACTTTGAGAAAGAACGTTGAGGCAGTACTTAAGTACCTCACAGCCAAGGATGCCGAAACAGACTACAAGTTATCAACCTGGCAAGAGGAAGACACTTCCCCCAAACCTAAGCGATTTCTGAAGGACACCGACAAGTCAAAAGTGCAGGATGTTATTCGGCAGCAGCTCTCTCATTGTGACAAAGGTTGTTTATCTGACCCGGATCGCAGCATTATCAACATCTTTCGCTACAACCAAAAGAAGGATACTATTTATGTCGCAAGGGGAACCAACACAAATGAGCGGGACAATTTGGATTTGGCCACTAAGATACTGACTGCAACCATGATTGGTAAGTTGAATGGCATCGCTTCACTTTTGGCCACTGAAACACTCACCGGTTTGATGTCATTGGTTGCATTTAACAAACAGGAATTAACAAGGCCGACAGATTGCTCTGGTCCTTCTTCGAAGAAAAGAACCAATCCAAGACAATAACGCGACTTGGTGGTGAAGACTATGGCACTGTACAACTGGAAACGCTCCTTATAATCAACAGCTATGCCAAGTCCGTGGGTTTCCAGAAGCTTCCTTTTGCCAGCATAACAGCCCCATCAGGCGGACATCCAAAGGAAAACATGGGGTTTAAATACAAGTTTCCAGAAGACGTCCATCCAGTTGCCAATCCAGTCACCAACAATGAGCCAGTGGATAATAACGCGACAACATCCGATGAGGACATTATTGCCCAAGCTGAATCTGAACCCGACATCGCCAACAGCGATCTTGCCGAGTACCTGGAAGAAGGCATTGGAACAGATGTGGAAATTGTCTTCGATAGTGATGATTTAGAGGGAGCGTCCACCATTGATATCCACCAAGCAAGAGAGATGGGTCTTTTGGATAACGACAACATCGCCAATGAGTTTGACCGCCAACACAAGGCCGCTATCCAAGAAGAGATCAATAAGCTCTTACCAGAAAATGACAACTCTCGAGAGTCAACACTGGCTGCATTCAAGCGCCTCACCAATGACAAGCCCTGGATTCCATTCCGTATGCCCGACAGCGACTCACCAGAGACTGATGTTGATAAAGCAGAGTCCACTTTGTTCCATGACTGGAAAGCTGACTTTGGCATCGCTGCCACTGGTGCTCGCTCTTATGCCGCATTCCAGCGAAAATGGAATAATGATGTTGCTGATAGATTCAAGCGCTGGAGCAATGGTGAAACTGATCTTGTTATGACACGGCTAAAGAGCAGACAGCAGCTTGTTGACTATGCTAAGAGACTGAATGAGCTTGCAACTGTTCAAAGAGCTGCTCCAACTGAGATTGATCCGCACCAAGATGAGTTGAATGAGCGAATGAGGCAGTCAAGGCGCCAGCAACCTGCAAGACCACCACCAGTGCTGGTCCAACCACAAAGGTACATTGTCCATGGGCAGGTTCCTTTTGGCAATCCACTCACCGTCAATCCAGCTGTTACTCTTGGTGGTGTGACTGGCTTTGTTGATCCAATTGCAGGCACAGTTACCGCTCCCTTTGTTTTTGCCATGCCAAACACAGCGCCACCACCACCAAGACCACAAAGGCAAACTTTCAAATCCAGAACTTTCTGCAAGGTTTGTGGTTGGAGAAAGGTAGAGCACACTTGGGAAGAAGGAAAGGGTGGAATAGACAAGAGAGGCAATGTGCACTGCAAGAGAGACTTTTGTGGCAAGTGCTTTCAGTTGAAGCAGCACCATCAAGATGGCAAGATGGGCCCAGATTGTGCCAATGCTACAGTTGTACATTGCCAAAGGAATGTGGATGGTTGGTTCTGGTAAGTTTGACTATACTTCTTGTTTACTTTTTGGCTATTGGTTGACTTCTTGGATAACAAACACCAACAAAGAATCTTCTTTCTTTCTCCTCTCTCAATTTTCAGAGCTAGTAGTGGAGTCAGATCCATCCATGTTGGGAGGGTAAGGAACAATTCCCCTTGTCTGAATGTAGGTAATGATGTCACTAACAAAATCCTCACTCATCAGTGTCATTACCCTGAAGGAGACTTTGACAATTGGATAAGTCCTGTCAAACCAGTCAGACCAGTAAGTCATCACTGCATCATGGCCAAGAGAGTCATACTCAAAAGTTTCATGTGCATTGGCCTTGTCTCTAACTCTCCAGTAAATGCAATGCTTGTACATCTTCTCCTTGCTTGTAGGTTGGTCCTCTTCAACCATGGTTGCTAGCATGTCAAGCACAACACTGTACCATCCAATGCTGTGGTAATATCCCCAACACTCCATGCTATCAAGAATGCAACTCATAACAGGAGTCATGGGCTTGGCATTTCCACTCATAATGAGTTGTTCCAAGCTGGGGGTGTCAAAGCTACTTACTGCCACACATTTCAAGGTCCTGAAACTGGGATGATTGACCTCTCCTGCTTCCAGCAAAACATACTTACACTCAAAGCTGTACCTGGTAGCCCTTAACTCATTGTAGGGATAAAAGCTCTTATCTAGCAACCACTTTGAAAAGACTCCACTAGCATTGATCCTCATAGTTTTGTAGTTGTAGTGATAGCTTGAACTGTTTGATCCCAATGTCGCGAACCTCTACGGAAACGAAATTGTGAGCAGGTTTGCATTTTGAATGCGACGTACTCATTGGACGATTTAATGTCTGGTACCCTCGCCTAATTCTCTTTCCTGTCTGACCGACACTTTTGCTGACGTACTGTCGATCATTCTTACTAGTCTTGTATAGGAAAAATCGTACTTAGTTGGTGATAACCGAACTCAAAACTCACCATGCCCTGGAACGGCTACTGGTACCGGTACCGCTGGCATAACCCCCTTCGTGGCCGTTCCTAATGGGTGTTCAGAGTTCGCAAGTCATCTTGAACTATACTTGTGCCATGCAGTTGGAAGTGGAGTCCATGCATCCAAAGCACAAACATTCCAGCGCCTGCACTCAGCATTTTCTTGTGGCGGAGCGATAGTTATTTTGGAGGAATCACAGGCAGCTTGGGCCGTTGCACCGGTCTCTGACATCAATCCACTCCGCCCATAGTTCCCTCTAACTGCAAAGTAGCAAAACATCGGTTCGTGCTATAGCTAATCAAGAAAACTTAATCATGCAGTCAACCAAACATGAAGCAGCCATGCCGATGCCGATGCCCAATGATACTGGTCCTGGCACGGCTGAGGAAGGAGAAGCCAACTAAAGCCGACAACAAGTCATACAGAAGCATCAACCGGCGCACATGGGGGCCTCAATGACTCACACCAATCACTGCCATTGAAAGAATCGCCTTCACAAGAATTTGATGTCTTCCAAAAGGCACTCAGGATAAGTGTTTCTGGTGGCATTTGTGAAGTCGGCGAGGCTGAATGTCGAAAGCTACTAGCTTTTGAACAAGAAGCAAGAGCATCCAAGGGAAGCTCTAGGGAGACAGCCCCCCAAAATATGGAAGAAGGATTGGATCCTCTGGACTTAGCTAAAATTGTGGAAGCACGGCAAAAAGATTCCGATGCCAGTCCAACAGAGCAAGAGCACACAATAAATCTTCATCCAACAAACAAAGACACGCAGACTCATTCAGCTGTGACAGAGACACATGGATACGAGGAAGAAGCTTTATCCTCACACGACCTAGTCAAACTAGTGGAGGCCCGACTCGAAGATTCAGGACTCGACCAAGGTGAAAATACTACCACTCCAGAAAGGGAAAATTCTGTGTCAGCTGTAGACAACATTGAGCAACAGAACCACCACCAGAACACAAAGTGAGTGATATTTCAAGCACTGGTGAGGCCAACAGAATTAGACTCTTCGACACCAATGCAGTTCGGGTCGATATGGTACAAAATGATGTCAATAGTGGAATTGTTCAGTTGCCCCGATTGGAACGGAGCTCTGCCAACAGAATGCCCCACGTACAACCAGGAGCCTACCCAAGTGGAGGAAATTTTCAAGGAATAGAAGAAAACTATGGAACAGAAGAGACGCACATTGAGCCAGCGACTACTCCAACACCTGCAATTGAACCAGAAAATGGCAATAGTGGTTTGGCTGTGGCAAACTTGGTTGAAGACGAAATGGCTGCTCAAGGATCTGCCCCAGGCTCAAGATTACAGTCCGGAAAATGAAAACAGAAACAGAGAAATAAGAATGAAGCAATTCAAAACCAAGGTGCTCTTGGGAGTCATTGTCTTGTTGGCCATCATTCTCATTTTGGTAGCCATTGCGACACCTGGAAAGAAACAGGATAATGCAGATGATCTTGTCCCAATAACCGCCTTGCCCAGCAGCAACCCATCTCAGGCACCGACTTCTTATTCAGACTTCTTGCTGTCACGTTTCCCTGAATCAACAGTCTCTACAATTCAGGAGGACCCAGTATCACCCCAGTCAAGGGCATTTGCATGGCTCATGGAAGAGATTGATATCCTACACAACCTCACAGAACAGAGAGTAGTACAGCGGTTTGTGCTAGCAACATTCTATTTTGCCAACAGCGAAGAACGATGGTACTTTGATGACAATTGGCTGAACCACAGTGTTCATGAGTGCCTTTGGTATTCAAGTTTGGAGCAATGGTATTTCACTTCTGCGGCCAGCATACACATCCCACTGGATCACATCAGCCCTTGTGAGCAAGATGTACCTGGAAATCTAGAGGGTGGCATCTTGTATCAGGGAGATGGAATCCTGAAACATTTCTGGCTGTCCTTTAATGGCCTAATGGGATCAGGGATTCCACCAGAGCTCTACTTGCTTACTGAACTTAAGAGCTTGGTATTGGATGGATTCAACCTCACCAGCACCATCCCAGAAGAGCTATGTGGCCTTCCCAGTTTGGAATATATTTCCATGGTCAGTTGTGGCCTTTACGGCTCCATGCCTCAAGCACTCGGAGGTTTGTCAAAACTTAGAGCTATCTACTTGGCCGCCAACTCTTTGACGGGCACTGTAAGTCGCAACCCATGACATGCCTGACAAGATTGTTCTGCAATGTCTCATTTTCTCAAATCACCACTTTGACTTTCTACTTCCATGGTTCCCATCTAGATTCCAGCATCCCTGTTTTCCCTTACACACTCCATGAGAGACATCGCTTTAGTAGATAATCAGATGACAGGACCAGTATGTACATGATGAGCTGGTCTTGTGTGAGTACAATTATTTGGTTCTCACTATACTGATGCTCTATCTTGTAGATACCAACAGAACTGGGTTTGCTGACTGATTTGCTGAGAATATGGTTTGATACGAACTTCTTCACAGGGACCATTCCAACCGAGCTTGGGCAATTGACTTTCTTGGATGGGTTAGATCTAGCTGTGCTGTTGTTGAGTGGCACTGTAAGTTTGTGTAGTGATGTTTGGTGGGTGGGGTGCTTGTCTATTTGCATGTGTCCTGGCTGTGCTCATTGTTCTCTGTGATTCCTTTAGATCCCAGCTGAGCTTGAAGTTCTTACAGACATGGTATATTTGCACCTGCATAACTCAGGTCTTACAGGAACAGTCCCCAGGTGGCTTGCCAACATGACATCCCTCGAACACATGACACTGTCGGACAACTCCTTTACTGGAACTGTATGTCATTTTGTGCCATCCTGTCAAGTTACTTCTTCTTTTAACATTGAGTCCATTGCTTGTTTGTTTGTTTGCTTGTTTCCTTTAGATTCCAACAGAACTTGGTCTGCTAACAAAGTTGTCTACTTTGTGGCTTGGTTTGAGTTCTTTGTGGGGCACAATCCCAAGTGAATTTGGAATGTACGAGCAAGTGGGCGTGTTTATCTTGCATAGCAATTACCTGACAGGAACCATTCCTACAGAGCTAGGACAGCTTACCCATGGTTTGTCTCAGTTCTGGCTATATGACAATGATTTGACTGGGACAGTGCCCCTGGAGCTTGGCAATGTTCGTTTCCCTGCACCTTATGGTCAAGCCTTGTTGCACGGAAATGATCTTTCTGGCGTTGTCCCTGAGAGTTTGTGCTCCGCCAACAACCTTACTTTTGACTGCAGCGACCAACTCTGTGGATGTGACTGGTGTAACTGTTCTGACTTTGAAACATCACCCATACTGGAGGGAGAGATTACCAATGAAGATGGTCAGCTGCTGAGAGAGATAACCCAAACTGAGGGGAACCAAACCGACCCCTGAAATGACTGGACGGTTGTATTATTCATCATTGCACTTCCTGTCTGCATAAGTCATTACTAATGCTCAGTTTGGGTAGGCCAGCTCTGCGGATGGTGCAACTGTTCTAGCTTGGGTATGGGGATGTTGGAAGTCGGCGAGGACTTCCACCTGAATGGAATGATTGGCTACTGCTTCGTGCTTCTGATCAAAGTTACCTGAACGAGTGTCTTCGGCCCATCTCCCCCTCAAACGTGTTGTCTTTGGTTCGCTTGCTGCACCACCACGCTGATGCGGGTCACTGCTCGACCGACCACCGCTCAACTATGGTAGTACCGTACACGTACGGCAGGAAGCGAGCTGAAGTTCAGTTCATCGAATATTTGGGTCTCCGGTGGTCTCCATGAAGTTGCTAAAGCCTGGCCTTGCTGGTTTCTAGAACTCTCTTCTTCTAGCTAGCTAGCATAGTAGCTCCTATGGTGGGGAGTGGGGAGCCGATATGGGTGCGGGGCCGTATCCGGTGTGAAGCGCCACATTTTGTCTTACCCTTTCAATTAAGTAACTGGCGGTCTATTAGCTAGAGTAGGTGGATCATTTAAGATTACTGGCAGCCAGCAACAGCAGGTATTCGCGGATTGTTGCCTCGTCCCTGAAATCGATCCAGAACAACCCCGCTGATCCCACGGAACCTAGCTAGTCCCGAATTTGGCCTCTCCTTTGCCTACAGTAGTAGTAAACCTGGCCCTTGCTGGCTTCCGTAGAGCTACAACTTCCCTTCCAGATGCAATTAGCGTTTGTTTGCAAGGTTGGAAGCCTTACTCCGGAGTACTCTGTACCCCCAAAAAATCCAGAACCAACACGCACGAGAAAGCAACGCCTGCGAGACAGAAGAGCCTTCTTGCGATGAGCACGGACACCGCTGGACTGGATTTTCGCCACTTTGGAGCTCATTCAAGCTGGAAGTTGACAGCCACACACAAAATTAAAGACGCAGAAGCTGTCACAAATCGTCTGATAGAACACCTGTCAATGAGATTGGAGTCGGTATGATGCCTAAAGAAACGCAAAGTGCCACAGCGAAGGACAAGGATGAACACCATGCCGAAGAGCTGGATCCACTGAAACTTGTTGAATTGCGCCTGAGTGCCCAAGCTGCATCTGAGCACGTTGCCAACAATGTAAAACAGGAGCTTGAGACAACGTCACACGTAAAGAGACCAGATCGAAGTCGTGAACACCGTGCAAATAACACTGCTAAAACGGGTACCTTCATCATGACGGACGCAAAAAGTGGAACCAACGAAAGCAGCTTCCATCTCCTGAAGGTTGTAGAAGCCAGAGCAAGAGAAGCCAAGATGAACCCGCAGGAAGTACAGCAGAGCACCATTGACACTGAGAAGGGTCAAGGAAACCACCAGGGTGGTGAAATTGTGCCCTCGCCAGCAGCGAACCAGAGGGCTGTCAACCGTTCAATTCGTCCTGGAGCCTATGCTGGGGCGCCAGGATCAAGCTTTCATCGCATGCTTACTTTGCGCTTCTCACTTTTGGGGCGGGGAAGGTCTGGAATGGCTACAATGAAGTTCTTCAAGAGCAAAAACGATGGACTTGACGGTACCGGTACATCAAGCTCAGGTTTAGATGGATCTGGGTTGTCAGTTGCTGTCCCAGTGGCTGAGCCTTCTATCCAAAATCTACCAACAGCAGAGCGCTTAGGAACCGTCAGTCAGCGTGATCGAGATGCCCAGGAAACAGAATTTAGGAGGCAGAACGAAAATCTCAAAGCTACGCTGAAATTGGTGGTACCAGGGTTGCTAATGATCCTCATGGTGGTTCTCTTGATTGTATTCCTTGCCCCAGACACAGATCAGATCACAGTACAGCAAGGAACTCCCTAGCTAGCAACAGCACCACGATGAACCCAGCAGCATACTGTAGCCCCAGCCTACTGTACATCTGAACTGGCTTTCTTGCAAGAATCTTCAATCTCCTTTCGCTGGCGAATGTATTCCGTATTCCAGAACCTCTTTCAACCGGGGGCGTGGGATCTTTGTGCTTCAAAGTTGGATGCGCACAAGCACTCGGTTTTCGGTCTTCTCTTGTAAACTTTCAGCAATCGCGCATAGGTACCGTAGTTTTGAGATATCCGTAGTACATTTGTCCACCGGTACACAAAAGATTTATTTATGATTCATTTCACCCCATTTAGTCACCTCAATGGAAAGTCTTGCAAATATCAACATTACGGTACCGTTTGGTATATGTATGTACAGCGTACCGCTGGCGGTACCGGTGTACCACTCCTGTATGCAATGAGCGCGCACCTCAAACCTCAAAGAAACCCAGTCACCAAATCCAGAAAAAAGGAAACCTCAATTGCAACCTCAGAACACAGTGATATCTATAGGGTATCAGATCCTTCCAGTCTTCTACAATTGAGTTGTTGCCAAAGAAGCAAGCCGTGGGAAGTCGACATTATCCATTGGCACCGGTACCGTACTAAAAAAAAGTCTTGCTGAGAAAGAAATATCGGATAGATGGTGTCGCCACCCTTCGACGGATTTCTCGGCCGTGGAGTGTCAGCAGAGGATGCGGATTCTGAGCTCTGCCGCGACGAAAGCCCCATGGCACGTGAAAACCACGTGGACCAGCAGCAGCATTGCAGTGGCTCCCGTGATCATCAAAGAGAGGGACACGCTGAAGCAGATGATCGGGATAAAGGTGACGACGAGGTCCCAACTGACAAGAAACCACCCGAAGCGACGGCAGAAACGCCAGGGACAACCAGCTCAGCTGTTGTACCCGTAGACGCCGTCGCCGAAGCGAAACAAGCGGCAGTAGCAATGATCCCCATCTCGTCCGACACCAACATCAAATCGGACATGGTCCGTCAACAGCTCAAGCTCGATCCAAATTTCGCGCAGCAATATTGTCTTCGATTTCTTCAGGCGCCAAACCGCGCAGGTCCTCCGCAAGCCCCGGGTGCCCACGAAGTTCCACCTGCCCACCAAGGTCTCCCTGCCGACGAAACTCCCGTCGAGCGGGCGGAAAGCAACGATTCCGTCTTGAATGGTATTCAGCGCATGCCAGAGGAAGAAGAAGGAATAATGCCACCATCCTTGTCGCGACACGGTGCTCGTCAGGCTTGTAATCGAGGCAATCAAGTACCCGGTGCGTATCCAATACAGGGTATGTCCCATGATCGCGAACAAGGCAGCAGCTTTAGTAGCAATCGCGGTGACGCTGCGGTTCCCGAAGATGATGTGCCTTTGATTGAAGCGACCCTGGTAGCATCCGGACATTTCCAACCGAATACCAACAATGACGAAGAACGAGCTCAGGTGACAGTTCGTACTGGTAGCAACAACAGTATGATTCCACAAGCCGTCATTGTCGAGACCAACACGTGGCTCAATCGTTGGAAGACGGCTTCTCTGCAGGGAAGAATGTTGTGTTTGGTCCCCGTGGCGATCCTTATCGCATTGGCCTTCACGGGGATTGTGTGTGGAAGTGGCAATGTGTGCAGTGCAGACGGCGACGAAACTCTCATGGAAGAATCTAGTAGTACAAGCACACCGGTACCAACAACACCAACAACAATGCCACCGTATTCATTGCCACCGTACACGCTCATGTCCATCGAGGAGAATCCCGATTCGGCCCAAGCGAGAGCACATGATTGGCTTATGCGCCATTACGGAGAGGAATCTCTACAGGAAATGCCATTTTGGAGACGAGATCAGTTGTTTGTTCTGGCGTGTCTCTACTATTCCTTTGAGGGGATCACTCAACCTGACATTTTGCGAACAACAGCCGATTCGTTCCACGCGTCCGTTCCCGAATGTACATGGAGCAGTGTCACTTGCAATGAAGAGGGAAAAGTCGTTTCATTCCATTTGACCACGTCCCCAATGGAAGTGGTGGGATCCATGCCTCCCGAAATTGAACTTTTGACATCCTTGCAAAGCTTTGCTGCCAACTACTTGTTGCTACAAGGAAACTTGGACGATATTCTCACGTCGAAACTTTCAAATCTACCGTTGCTCCAGGTCCTATCGTTGGAAGAGAATCAAATTACGGGAACCTTGCCACGATTTGTGGTCGAGAACATGACACAATTGACATCGCTCATCCTTAAAAACAACCAGCTCACTGGAACCATCCATCCCGAGTTCTTGTCCACTGCCATGACACCGTCCATGAGCAACCTACGAGTTTTGGAACTCAACAGGAACAAATTCAAGGGGACACTCCCCACCGACGATCCAAAATTTGTCGGGAACACCAATCTGCAAATATTGGGAATCAATCACAATGCGCAGTTGACGGGGACCATCTCAACACGATTGTCCATGATGGCAGGCCTCCAGACACTTTACTTGGACGAATGCTCTCTCACGGGCACACTTCCCACCGAACTAGGATTGCTGACGGATCTCAATTTCTTTCGCGGCCATCAGAATATGCTCACGGGCACGTTGCCAACAGAGCTAGGGTCGCTGACCAAACTTTTCAACTTTCGATTTCATACGAACCCGTTCACTGGTACCGTGCCGACCGAGTTTGGTTTTCTGCAACAATTGACTTCACTGTCCATGAGAAACATGAACTTGTCGGGAACGTTGCCCTCGGAACTGGGCATGCTGACCACCGTGGGGCACTTGACTTTTGCTCGCAGCAACCTCTCCGGGACTGTCCCGAGTGAGCTGGGTTTATGCACCAGTTTGCACAAACTGGGGTTGGGCTATGGTTTGTCTGGAACTGTACCGAGGAGCCTGTGTCAACTGACGCTCCGCGAAGAAAAGCCAGTGGAAGTGACGATCGATTGCGAAACGATGGATCCTTGCCCATCAGATTGTGTCTGTAAGTGTGCATGATGGCAAGAACGCAGCGTCTATTCTGAGGTTAGTTTGAGCAGTTGACTTGGCGGTCCACGAGAAACATGAACTCGTGCCTGCCCGAACTCGGAATGTTGACCTCTTTCAGGCACTTGACTTTTGCTCACAGCAACCTCTCTGGGACTGTCCTGAGTAGCTGGGTTTAAAATCCAAAGGAATCACCAAACTTCAGAGCCACCTTTGGTGAGTTTTCCTTCGGCTCGAAAGCTACTACTCTAGTATTCGCTCTTGGTCGGACGTGAATTTTCCAGAGTCGATGCTCTTTCCAGAAAACAGGTAAAATCCACTCCAATAAACTAAGTACCGTACTTCCCAAGTTCAGCTGTGTTCTCGCCGCCCTTTTAGAGCTTCTGCACTACGCTAAAAGCTAGTGTAAAGATCTTTCGAGTGTTTTGAGTTTGAGAGAATGAAAGTTATGAGAGAGATTAGAAAGCTATGAAAACTAATCAACGAGAGAGATCATCATCAAGGGATCGTAGATCTGGCCTCCGCGGGAGACTATAAAGTGTGATGAGTAGGTTGCGGTAGTAACCTACGTATCTCCACGACTAAAACGGAACGCGTGGAAGGTTTGTCTAGCATGGATCTAGTAGCGTGGAAGTACTCCATGCTGGCTAAATATCTAGAGCGATGTTTCATCATCAACCTAGTATGACTAGAGCGGTCATTGAGAACCCTGTCTCAAATGACTATTCACGAGAGACTCAGTCATGAGTCGAACTCAAACCCTATCTAGGATCGAGTCGCGAATAAGGCTAAGAGCCGTGTATTGCATTCGCCCCCTGACAAGGTCACAGAAGGCACGACAGCAGTCGGACAAGGAGAACATATGATTTAAAGTGCGGGGCACTCTCATGAGATTTGGATGTAGACATGTGCATCGCACGATGGCAATCCTACAAGGGGATCAGGCCTTGTAGGGTGTATATACCTTATGTTCCAAGTCTGGTAGACTGTGCCTTGGCGGTAGCATGTCGAGCCGTACGTGCCATTGTCATTGACTCGTCTATAGTGTAAGGACCTTTGTACTTTGGCTGCCGTACTTTGGTGCTGATACTGTTGAATCATCACGTATCGTTGACATTGTATTGATGAGGGACACGCGTCGCGTTTTCCCTATCGTTGTTTTGTTGGATTAGTCGTGGCGATGTTCCTTGATGTACTTCCAGTTGGCTTCGAAACGGACGTGTGAATCGCGTCACGATTGAACACGAGCTGTGCGGCTTGCACGCAAGGGGTATGAATCGTGGCGTTCATTGCAAAGCGAACCGCCGTGAGGACTCCATCCAGGATCCTTCACGAGGTCTCTTGGCACTTGATGTTTTGAACAGCGATCAAGTTGCGTTGGTCTGATGACACGCTCGACCATAGAGTTGGCTTGAGGGTTACGCGTAGTGATGAACTTGCGACGAAGTCCATATTCATCCCAGAGTCTTTTCGACCTCTCGCGGAACTCAGTCCTCTATCATGATAACCTCAGCAGGCCATGGATACCGAGTAAGCCCATTTGTTCTAGGACGATGGCTACTTTTCTGCTGCCTTGGAGCAGATCTCGCAATCTCGAACCATCCGGTTACGGGATCAATCATTGTCAAGCATGAGTGTGCAGGAATTCTTTTTCTTAGGATCCCCACTTGTAGGACCTATCAGGTAATACATAGTCTTTCCCAAGGGATCTCCTCGCAAGTTTTTGGAGGCATCAATCCCAGCTTACGCGTTTTGGTTTGTTCATCTGGCAGCTCTGGCAACACTGACATACGGCCTGCACAGTCTGCGCAGTCCTTTCCAGGTAGTGTTGGCTGATGGTCAGTTTTGTGCGAGTCTCGCCAGGATGCATCAGTACACCTGGTACCATTCACTAGCTTCTTCTGCATAGTCTTAGTACGACGATCTTGTCGTCTTGACTACTAAGTCGTAAGACTTATCCCTCTGGGGAAAGATTTTTCTTGTAGTCGTTTGGTTGTCTCTGAGGAGTTTCTTGATATCGTTGTCGTCCTTCTGACGATGTTCGATCTCGGGGAACGAGAGAGGGAACTCGCTAGGGAAGTCCTCTTCGTCTGCAGCCATGACTCAGCATCTCGCTGGCTTCCATTTGTCTGAAGAACCATCATTGTTGGAGATGTTAAGTCTCGACAACGCATCAGCGACATGTTGTGTTCGCCCTTGATGTACCGTAGTTCAGGGCCGTATTCTTCAGAATAAGGCGCCAGCATTACGCGATCGGTATTGAAGTTCTTACATGTAAGATTCTTGTGGTCCGTATGTACGACAATCTTCTGTCCTAGAAGATGTTACGGAACTCTTTCAGAGTTTCTACGATACTGAGAAGTTCTTCTCGGTAACGTGTAGTGTGTCTGAGCAGGGTTGAGCTTTCCTGCTGTAGAACGCTATAGGTTTTTCCCTTCTGGGAAATTTCGCACCTAGTTGTAGTATCACTCCATCCGTTGGATAACGAATGTATCTTGAAGTTAGGGTAAGCGAGCAAGGTTTCTTTGCTGATGATCTTCTTCATCTGGCTAAAGGCTTTGTCGTGTTCGGCTTCCCATTTCCACTTCGTTGTTTTGGAAATCAATGAAGGAGTGGAGCCAGTACATGTATCGTCTAATCCAATGTCTCGAAAGTAGTTCACTAGTCCAATGAATCTACGGAGTTCTTTTCTGTTAGTAGGGGGAGCAATATTCTGGATGCGTCTATTTTCTTGGTTATAGGTTGGATCCCTTCCGAGTAATCCAGTAACCTATAATATCAAGTTCTCCTCTTGCGAAGAAGGACTTGGTAGCATTGATCTTAAGTCCGCTTCTCGAAGCCTTCGGAGACTTCATCCAACTTTTCAACGTGATCTGCAGATCGCCGTTGTTAGGATGAGTAGATCATCAATGTATGCACGGACGTATTCTAGGTCGTGCATTAGTGTTCCCATCTTCTCTTGGAAGATGTCGGGACTATTACATAGGCCCATTGGCAACCTCTGGTATTTTACTTTCCCCACGGAGTACGATAGTACAGAGTTGTTTCGAGTGAGGTGACAGCGATGTGATGTATCCCATGTTCAGGTCTAGACTAGGGGCGTACTTGAATCCGTCTAGGTTCAAGAGCATGTCCTGTTTTTTGGGATAGGATAAGGCTTTCGCTTTATCCTTTTGTTCAGTTCCCGAAATCAGAGATGAATCGTACAGATCCATCTTCTTGGGAATGATGAAGGTTGGCCGCCCACTCGGAACGGTTTACCTTCTTGAGTTCTCCTGCCTCGCAGAGACGTTCAACTCCCATTTTAGAGTGTTGGTATGACCGTGGAATAGGATAAGCCTGGCATGATGGGTTTAGCATCAGGGAGAAGTTTCTACTTTGTGTCGTCCATCTGCCACTTTCTAAAGTACCATCGAATAGGTCAGAGTACTTGTCAGTAAGGAATGAAGCTGTTCCTTCTCTTCCGTGTTTAACGATCTTGACTTTGGCAAACCTGCCTTAATCAGCTTGTTCTATTTCGCATCAAGAATCTTCTTGAGACGATCTGCACTGTCGTCAACGGCAGTAGGATCAGGAATGAAGAAATTCTCTTCTTCATTGGTGTCGCTATCTTTCAAAGGAATAGATATGCCGTCCACTCCACTGACATGTGTAGTGAAATCGAACTTAAATCCTAAGTAGAGAATGTCTCGACCTATGATATGTCATACGCCCCAAGCTCTTGGTGACGTTTAAATTCCATTCGATAATTCTATCATCGTTGGAATTCAGGAATCATGAATGCACCCTTGCACTTCGTGCTGTTTAATTCTCCTGCAGGGGTAGTCCACATTGTTGGACGCCCCAAGATCCCTCATGCGTAATTTCTTAGCATGAGTTGAGCAATCAAAGTTCCGGATGCTCCTGTATCCAGTAAGCAACGGAGTGTAATGGGTTTTGGTTTCCCTTTTTCTCGCTTGTTAAATCTAACATAGACGATGGTTGAGGTCTCTTGTCTTCGACGTTTACGAGGTGGTTGGCACGGACGAGGTTAACGATGCTAAATAGATCATCAGAGTCTAGTTAGGCAGCTTCTAGGCAATCATCTAATTTGCCGTAGAGTTCATCGGTTGCAAACATTCTTGTTTACTAGTTAGTGAATATTTCATCACTTGGTATGGAAATCGGAACATGGTTCGTTGAGTCATATCCTGGCCTATCCTCAGTAGAGATTTCTCCATCCAATGATTGAAATCGATAGAGGAGTTGTCCTCATTATCAGAGTCTTCTGATTTGCGCTTGGCAACATGGTTGCGAAGTTTGCAGTGGTTGCACGAGTATCGTCGATCTCGGTGTCTTCGTCATTGTCGACGAGAGGAAGAATGGGTTTGTCACGCACTGTTTCTCGAAGTTGCTGAAGCATGTTTTCTTTGAGCCATCTTCATGGTGAAGGAATAGATTAGGGTAGCTGAAAGCTATTGTGTTTGTTAACAAAATGCACTACGCTAAAAGCTAGTGTAAAGATCTTTCGAGTGTTTTGAGTTTGAGAGAATGAAAGTTAGAGAGAGAGATTAGAAGCTGTGAAAACTAATCAACGAGAGAATCATCATCAAGGGATCGTAGATCTGGCCTCCCGCGGGAGACTATAAAGTGTGATAGAGTAGGTTGCGGTAGAATCCTACGTTCTCCACGATCCTAAAACGGAACGCGTGGAAGGTTTGCTAGCATGGATCTAGTAGCGTGAAGTACTCCACGCTGGCTAAATATCTAGAGCGATGTTTCATCATCAACCTAGTATGACTAGAGCGGTCATTGAGAACCCTGTCTCAAATGACTATTCACGAGAGACTCAGTCATGAGTCGAACTCAAACCCTATCTAGGATCGAGTCGCGAATAAGGCTAAGAGCCGTGTATTGCACTTCCGTGCCTAACCACATGGTGTGAAGACCAGTAAATGTGAGCTTGAGACGGTCTCGGATTTAACAATATCATTGACGTTAGGTCTGAGTATGTTTGCACGAGTATATCCGTTATGTAATATCCTGCACAGAGAATATTGCTGGGTTCAAATATTTAAAGCACTTGCCCGTTGCTGTCTGAAGATTTAAAGATACAAGAACAAGGAAGGTACCAGTGAACCGGTGCACGTTTTTGAGTTTAGAGCAGTAATGTTCACCGAGAACCCTTTTGGCGCTTTGGCACCACCACCAGCAGCAACTCACCGCGATACCGCGATCCTAGTCTCAATCTGCCACCCACAGGAGAAGGACGAGAGCCAACGCTGTTGGAGGTTGTATTACAGACACATCAATACAAATTATTCGTTTATCCCAATCTAGTTTAGAGGGGATATCTATATCAATTCTCTAGTTACATACATGGGGAGTTTAACTGATCTATATGGTCACCCCCTTCACTATATCCTTTGAAGTTGAATCAATCCCAGAAAACATGGAGAAAGATCACTTCTTGGAAATAGCTTAACAGTAAAACCCTTTTGACCTTTACTAAGCTAGAGTGTTACTAGCAATCAACACTATTTCCAAGAAGTGATCTTCTCGTCGCCAATGGCGACATTGATACTATCCTATTACATGCTATAAGGTAAACAACAGGTGTAGCAAACGGTACAGGCAGCTAAGGGCTCTGGCCTCACTGAGAGAGCTATCCCAACAGCTTAACAGGCGAGATTCCACATCACAGAGTTCGAGCCACGCAGCCTCACCGCACTGACTACACACTTGAGCAATCGGTCCTACAACTGAAGACGACCAAATCAATGCAATCCAAGCATATCGCCTTGAATCTCAACACTAACTACACCACTCTATTACTTGAACGAAGCGAATCCAACGGGAACTGAGTGGGTTACGGCTGATTGAGTCAACAAGGCTACTGTTCGGAGCAGAGGCACTGGACAGTACGAGCCAAGATCAATACCAGTACCAGCTATCGGATCAAGCGAGAGCAAGCAAGGCCAGCAGCCAGGACCAAGAGAGCAAGAACATCCAGCTCACAGGAGTGAGCAGGAACGCAACGAAGTGCGAGGAACAAGCTCACAGGCGTGAGCAAACATCAAGACCTTTGAGCTGCGGAAAACAGCCATCGTGCGACTGCAACTGCGTCGCTACGAAAACCAACTACAACAAAAAGACTCATCTGTAAGCACAACAAAGTGCATGCAAGAGTGGTACCAAGCTAACTAGCTGGAGTTCAAGTGATAGGCTAAGCTTATCGCCAACAGTGCAAGAACAAGCTCACAGGAGTGAGCAGACGTTGTGCTGTGGAAACAGCCATCGTACGACTGCTAGGTACAGGTACGAAAGACAACTACAAGCGAAGACTCGCTCGTCGCACGAAGAAGTGCAGGAGTGGCAGCCAAGCTATCTAGCTAGCTGTCAGGACGAGTCAAGCCAAGGCCACTGCACGGAGCAAGGCTACTACCGTACGGAACCAATTGGTCCTACGAAGCCATCACGAAGAGCTAACGTACTGTATGGAGCAGCCAGGGCTACTGTACGAAGCCAAGGCTACTACTACGGACTGACCGTACGAACGACAGGAACAACACGACGAGTGTTGTTGCCATGGAACAGAAGGAACGAGATAACAAGTTCCAACAAGGAATGCCACAGAGGTACTTCCGTGGGAGTTCCTATCCTCAACAAGAGAGCCATCGAGTTGGCTACTAGAGGAGAGGTGCGAGCGACGGAACAGAAAATTCCAACGCACAACAAGCCATCTTACCAAGTCGTTCACTCGACAACGACAGGACCTACAGAAGGTCTGTCATACTCGGAAGTGAGCTACTATACTGTCACTGACAGGCCCTGAAGAGTGCAAGTCTTCGAATGCAACAGGAACCGAGTTGCATCCAATGGCGCATTCAAGGGAAATTGAAAGAAAACCCGACAAAGGTAGCCAGTCAACGATCAATTCATGGATCGAACCACAACAACGGCTACTACTACAGGAACAAGATCAATGACGGCTACTACTAGCCAGTCGGTACTATTGTGTTCGAACAAGAGCGACAGCCACCGAACGCAACAGGAACAAGTTGCATCATCTATCGGCAACAGGCTGAACAAGAGCCAAATTGCGAAATTTGCAATTCCACCAGCCAAGAGCAAGACGACCGAAGCGACCCAATGATCGCTGCTACTGTCAACAAGACCAAGAGTTTGTCGCTGCTACTAGTACTGACGAACAACAGCAAAAATAAGGATCGACAGCGCCATCGCTTCAGCACGGATAGCAGCAACAGGAGTGTCAGCTGGCACTACGAAGAACAAAGAACGAGTGAATCAAACGACCGAAGCTGCCGCTAAGGCGACACCGTAACAGCCAAGAACAAGAACAGCCGACCGCTACCACTAGCCAGTCGGTGATACCGCTGCAACAACAAGAACAGCGACTGCTGCTACCAGCAAGTCGCTACAGCTACTGTTAAAGCCATCCGTCGTCAATACTGATAGCGGCAACAGCACCATCATGCCAATCAGCAAAAGAAGAAGAAGTGCCAGCACGAAATTTGTGATTTGTGAAGCCTTTCCACGGAACGGCGAAGAACAAGCCAAGCAGTTCAGCGACCAGCCACCACAAGCACAGCCACTGAACGAGAAAAGGGTATCTTTCCGACATGGAACCAGATCTCTCGAGATCTCTCCGTGCGTCGGTAAACAAGAGGATTCTATGGCAAATCCAAGCACACGAAGCATGCCACTGGTACCGGAGCTACCGGCACATCCAGTGCAACTACCAGCACAGTTACCGGAGCATGTTCTGCACCAGATTGCCCGCTAGCTACCGGTAAAGAGCGAAGCACATCAAGTGCAAGCCACCGGAGCAGTGCAAGCCGAACAAAGCTATAGGAAGCACAGGAGTGCATCCACCAGCATCAAATAATTTCTTTGGAGTGTGTATCGAGTTTACACTCAGCACCTCCTACCCCTTTCATGGAGTGTGTATTGTGGCATCCAAGCCACAGCACCTCCCACTACTTTTTGGAATGTGTATTGTGCAACTAATCCACAGCACTTCCTCCCTGATTACAGGCAAACCTGAGGCAACCACAGCCTCCAGGCAGGTAACAACAATACCATTACAAGTCTATGCCCTTGCTATTTGATCACAGCAAGTGCACAGGAGTGTGGTGGTACCCAAAACCTACAATTCTACAAACAAAATCATCAAAACATCCGCCTTTATAGGCAATGCCGCAACCACAGACGGCAATCAATGGCCACAACTACACGGCCAACCACCGTCAATGGCAACAACAGCCAACAACGGTGCCTACCGCTACACAACCGATTACATCGAAATCGACCCAACCAAATTTGAATTGCATCTACAAAATAATGGCAACTGCAACAACAGCAGAACAACAGTGAACGTTGAACCGAGTAGCTAGCTACAAGCGACTCAAGAGTTCACAAGACAAGGAGCCAAGCCACATGATGGCTGGAGCAGACAGAGTTTGACCCACAAGCGGCAACCTGATCAATAGAAACAATAAGAGGGTGCACACCTCAGCTCCACTGCAACTTCTGTACAGAGATTGCAACCAACCTTAGTCTCACACCAAAACAAGAGTACATGAGTACAACAAATAAAGCCAACCACAGACAATAAGTTTCTTGAAGGTTCAGTTCCAGTACTGAAGTAGTGGACTGGATCTCGCTGAAACCCTTCCTCAGGGACAGCGGTAGTCAGGCCAAGTCCTTGGTTTGGTGCCTACTGGAGACGGCGTACCATCAGATGTTGGAACACTCCTGAGGCACGACAAGGCTCCCAGACTGCCTGACTACCGCTGTCCTGAGGAAGGGTTTCAGCGGATCCAGTCCACTACTTCAGTACTGGAACTGAACCTTCAAGAAACTTATTGGATTAACAGTCGCATAGATTTGCAGCAATTATCTCTCTC
>CAICTM010000978.1:0-40884 GCA_903772945.1 Seminavis robusta | reverse complement strand
AGAAAAGCAAGCAGTCCAAGAAAAAGAAGACGGACGTACCGCCCAAGAGTATTTTTGATGAATACAACAACACTGAACCCTTTCACGACGACGACAAAGACGACAGTTCCGTGATTACAGGAGATGACACCCACACCGCATTGACCTTGGACACAAAACCTCACATGCCCAAACGAAACTGGTGTGTGGAATACTTCCGTGTCGTATCGACCATTACGGGAATATCCTCTCTCGGATTGCTGGCGACGCAAATGATACCCCTCTTCTTTGCCCCTCTCAAGAGCCAAGGATACTTTGATTTGGCCTTGAAATTCTACGTGTCGCTATTCTGCATTCTATTCCTCTTGGTGGAATCCAATGCCCCCATACCCTTTCTCCGCAATTCACCTATCTTGCAAACGTTTATTTCGAGGGGATTTCTCTATTCCTTCTTGGGGCTCATTTGTTTGGAAGAAGCCTACTCGGAGCGAGTCAAGACTATGGTGTCGGCTCATGCGGATCAATTCCATGTGGCGTGGGCATCCTTATTCATGCAGATTTCGGCCTGGTTCATCTTTGGCTGTGGAATCTGGTACATGCTCATGGGATTCTGTTGTTTGAAACGATTGAGAGACAGAGTGAAAAAGAAGGATCGGCAAGTATGGATCAAATATAGAAAGGATTTGAAAGAGTGGAAACGAATGAATTGAACTGGATAGAAAAGCAACAATACAAACAATTCGCAGGGACTTGTTGCGTGCCTTTACTTGGTTTGAGTGGAATTGCGATATGGCCCAGGAAGAGCCATCCTATGAATTAGAAGGTTAAGGTGTCTTTGTGGCATTGGCTAGCTACTGTTAGTTGCTCTAAGCTCTCTTCTAGTTTACTGTTGCTTTTGAGATACTACTGAAAAAGTGGGTGGGCTCTGTATTTCTACTGTGAAATTCTAGTACAGAGGTACAGGGTTGAATCCCTATCGCGAATCCCCAACACAACTATTTCTTCTTTTTGTTGCTGTTATCTCGAGTGGAACTGCTAGCTACCGAAGACGCCTCTTTGGTATTGCCGAGGGATCCATACTTGTTGTTCGAACCAGACTGGGCTTCTTCGTCATCATCAGCTACCATGGGAGTTGGAGTTTTCACTTCGCCTTCCAGAGGAATTGGACCAGAACCAAATAACAAGGGCTCTGATTCTGAGGCTTCTTCGGATAACACGGCCTTTCGGTGCAAGTGATCGTTTTTGCCTGATAGCCACGAAGGCTCCTCTTCTTCGTTCATTTTATTTAATTTAATTTTAACAAGGATCCAGAGTTTACAGCCACTAACGGAAGGATGGTCCGGAGGATCTACTAGCCAGCTTGGATATGGGTAGGCGGAGGGAAAGATGTGACGAGCTATTTGAGAGTTGAGACTTGAAGGACCCTTCAGATGATGGACCCTTCAGCGATAGAAACAACCACAACGATCTTCTTCGAGAAATGGAATGGAATCTTCGTCATTGTGGCTTGTCACCGCTCGAGGTCAATTTGGGCCGTTTTGATTGGCAAGGGAACACCTTGCTCCTCTGATGCCATGAGACACACGTTTGCCTCGTTGATAAGATAACACAATTCTCAGCCAGCCCTGATCTTGAGTTGGATGGAAGAACTTCGCCTAGCTAGAGCCAATCCAAGAGCTACCCACTAAAAACTCTGAGCAGCCAACCAAGGAAGATGACCATGGTGCCCCTTTGCGAGATACCCAACATCCTACCTGGCTGCTCAGGTTCAGTTTTTGGGTTCCAATAGCTCTGGGTGCCGGTTGGTGCAGTCTAGCTAGAAACCGCTTGCACCAATCCCACACTGCCCCCCAACTCTAGCACTTCGTTCCGACACGGCACAATGAGTTGTTCCTTGTTGTTGTGCCTAGATCGTCCTAGCGAACTGCCGCCGTGTCATCTACATACATGATGTCCATGTACCAGGTACCGTAGTAGGAGTAGAGGGCGGAGAGCGGCTTGGAGTTGGAGGACGACTGGAAGCGAATCGAAGCCAACGAAGCAAGACTGAGCAAACGAGAACCCCAATGGCCAACATCGGCGGAAGCAACATCGGGATCGGCTGTCCCTTGTAAAAAGGGAAGCCCCTCGAGCCTCTGTTGGCTGTATGATGCTGGCTGTGCCGTATGATTAGATTGTATTGTACCGGTATGGTTTCCTTGTGTTATGAACATTAGTTTAGTGTCTCTAGCGAGTGGCGGTGTAGGATCGTTCCGAGCCAGAAAATCGAGATCTGCGATTTTGTTTGATTGACTGAGTGGATGCTGCAAGATTTGGCTTGCAGGGTTGCGACTTTAAAAATTGTGAGGAATGGAATTCAATCGTTGGTCCATTTTTGTTTTAGTTAGTATTATCTGGCCTTTTGCATGCGTTGCAATGGAACAAATTGGTGTTCAGGCTCCTGTAGAAAGTCGTCATCGTGCCCACTCTCGCTCTCATCGGGGTAGACATGTTCATACAGGCACATTTCCATTTGAGCCTTGACGGCATTGATGCGGATCTCTTCGGTAGACGCCCACAGTTGTTGCTTGGTGGCATCGGAATAGTCTCTGTGGGATGGAATCAGTGTGACCTCCACCGATGGAAGAAAGTGGACGCGGCGTTTCTTTCGTGATTGTTGTTGTTGATGTTGGTGGTGTCTGCTGGAATCGTCCATACAACATCCTCCCTTGAGAGGTATTTGAAGCCACGCTAGTTGTTCATCCCAAGAACTAGACATGTCAATGTCCTCGAACGCGTGGTCGGTCTCATCGTCGAACGCAACGGTCAGGGGTGAGTTGCTTCGGAATTGTGCGTCGTCGAGAGATGGTCCCTCGTAGGCAGGCGGTCTGATTTCTCTGGCTTGGGATTTCAGTGTCATCCCCGACGTGCTGGTGGGCGTTGATTCCAACGACTGCAGACATCCATAGGAAGGACAGGAATGGAACATGATAAAGAGGTTTTCTATTGTGTTGGCTGGTGGTGTGAAAACTCCGGTAGGTGCAATTTAGTGAGAAAAGAATGCAATTCTTTGGCAAAGGACCGGCAAAGGGAGGTATGTTGTTTTTGTTGAGGACTGGTCTTGTACCTGGAACGTGCCTCAAATTTCAAGAGGCCCGTTCCAAAGGCGCCAACTAAAACAACGCGAACCCAAGAGCATCCCCGAGTAGCTCAAAGACTGGGACACAAATTACAGGTAGAATAACCAGTGTGCTACCGGTACCGTAGTACTGTACGTTACAAAGTACCAAAGCACAGACAGAGAACCTGAACGTTCGTTCCCACGTTCCCACCCATCATGGCTTAACTCTGGCTTGACCCAGAGTCATTATTAGTTTTTTAATGTTTAAATGTTGAAGTGCTCCTGGCATTATTCGGACAAATTAGGGCGAACCTCCCTTACAGAGGCCACGAATTCGGCACCGCTGACCAGCATCGAATGCAACATCGGTGCTGGTTCTTGATACTGTCCTTCCATGCTTCGGCTCTCTTGCTCGTACAGTCGTACCCTGCGTTTGGACGTGTTGGTGCGGTACGTTACCAAAGGCAAACCGCCACTCGCTTGGTTTGCCGTGCTGGTTGCTGTTTCCTGGGCGATGGGCGGCATTGGTGTACGTATCACATATCACATTGACAAGTGGCAATTCCAATTTCCATTCTTGGGGGCACAGGCTTGGCTTTGAATTGGCTTTGAATCCACATGCTTGCCATGGCTAACCCAGCCTAGCCTACTGGGCGGTGGGCTCAACCCATCGTTTGTTTACCTGTTGAACTGAAGCTTCTGAAACCATCAATGCAACCTAGTATTCTTTTGCCTGTAGTACAATACCCTTTTCTTTTAAAACTAGAATTACACTTTAACGAAATACAAGAGTTTTGGAGGATTTGAACCAGGCTGTGCCGCCAAAGCCAGTTCAGGCAGTTCTTAGTAGGATTCAAACGCATTGCTTCGCCTCAACATGCGCCTCCTTCTAGCTGCACCAGCTTTTGCCGTTGCTTGACGCTCCAAAAAGTCAGGTTCCAAGGCATCGCTCCTTCTCAGCTGAGGTCTCGTGCTTCGGACTGGGCTCAAGCATGATAGTTGCATTGGGCAGGATGATGCCTGATCGGCTCTGCTAT
Organism: Seminavis robusta; assembly: GCA_903772945.1. NCBI lineage: Eukaryota > Bacillariophyta > Bacillariophyceae > Naviculales > Naviculaceae > Seminavis > Seminavis robusta. The sequence goes on along the minus strand of CAICTM010000978.1, from coordinate 36,768 downwards.
CGGTGTCCGTGTCTGAGCCAATGCTACCACCGCGGGTTCCAACAATACCTGCATCGTCTTCTTGCCACCTTGATGGGATGGGAATGATAGAGACACAAGGAGCAAAGTGGACGTGGCTTGGAACTGGCTCTGCGTCGTCTCCTGAGTTTCGATATGGTGTTTGCAAGGCGGTCATGGTTGTTTGCTGCCTGTATGTTCGCTTGGTGTTCAATAGAATCAGCTGCCTGCGAGTTCGTCTTTTCTCGCTCAATCCTGTTTTTTGTGAGGAAAAGAATCACCACAGGCTACCGCCCTCATCCAGTCGTTTGCTCTTGCCTGGTTGGGCTCTTGCTAGGCAACGATTGATGAAACATCCAAAACCGAACGATCCACGTGTGATTGGGGCCAAAATTGCAAAGCTCGGGAGCCAAATTTGTGAGCATCCATGAGAAGATACCATCGGAAAATTCAGTGAAGGCTGAAACGGGAGTTAGGATTGAGGATGGTACCTGTACTACAAAGGAGACACCACGACCCGCCAGGTTCAACTAGTAGTGCCGGTACTGTAGCGTACGGGTACTGCACCGCTGGGTCCGGCATCCGGTAATCTGAGACTCTAGCTAGCTAGTCTAATAGGAGCAATAGGTCAGTGGTACCTTTTGTCCTCGAACTGGGATGAGGAGCCAGAGACCGATTAGACATCGGCATAAATTCATTATGGCACCTTGGCTAGCTACGGTAGCAGTCGAGGCTTGGAGCAACTAGGTCTCGAAGCAGGCGGTGACACCAGTACCGTTATCGACTCTTGGGGGTCCTCTCCTCTGCGTTTTGTTTACCAGTGCCTATCATATATGAAGCCACTTCAAGCAAAATGCTGCTATGTGTCTCTATGTCATCTTTGAACTTTGCGTCTCCCGGCTGGTCAAACTCTAGCAATGTGTGTTGACCAGTGGAGCGATGCCCGAGGTACCCGCTGGCGACAGGTGCACCCAAGGGATCAGTGCGGTAGGAAGCAAATTTGCGGGAGTCAGAGTCTCTTAGTAGGACAAGCCACGAGAAGTGTGGTCAGCTCTGCTTGCGTAGCTAGCTAGTTTATCCTCGTACCGTAACCAACAATCTCCCGGTACGAGACAGGATACCGGTCCGCCAGCTGCTGGAGCGCTTTCGTCATGCTCTACGGTGGCTTCATTAGTGGTCCTGTGCATGGCATGTGTACGGTAGCAACCACTATCTAGTTAGTGCTCCCTCTGCAATAAAAGGTCGCTGTTGGTTAAACGGCTGTCTGTCCAACAAGCTTTTACATGTAGCATCAGGGAAAGTCCACGTTGGGCCAATCCTGGTTCGGATGCCATCCCATGGCACGACTTGTATACGGCAGCAAGCACCACTGCTTCCACTGCAAAAAATGAGCGCAACGCCACTGCTGGATAAACGGCAGCCTTTTCTACCGGTAGCACCAGGGGATTCCAGCCATGTTGGCGCCACATTGGTTCTGATGCCAGCATCTGTTCCGCAACGGAGCCAGCAGCGAGATAGATCATAGTAACTCACAACAGTAGTCTACAACATGACTATGATCCAAATGGGTGACCAACCATCGATCCCCGTGGAGGTGTACGGTGTACGGCACTGCTTGCTTGAAAGAGGTCGATACGTCCTGCTCTGTGCCAGCTCGCTCGTGGACAGCAAGCCACGCGAAACGTCGTCGCGAATCAACTTCACCCGCATGCATGTGCGAGATTCGATTGTGTGCAAGCCGCATGATTCTCCCTTCCAATAGGCAGCATTTGCCGTCCTGTGTTAGCCCGCATGTTGGCTTTCCACACTGTGCCTACCGTTCAGTGTAGTTCCTTCACGTCCCGGGGTATCTTCCAAATCGTGGTCTGACCATCCTGGATTGCGGGTCCGTCCGCATCTCTCGCGACGATCGTTTGGTGTTGCCAAAAGTGTCTAGTATTGCCACCATGGTTTCGTCATTCGGCATGGTAGGAGGACCTGCTGCCGATGCTGATGCCGTCGCCCCCAAGGGTATGGGCTCGAACGAATCGAGAAAGTGCTGTTGCTGTTGTTGCATATCCATATTATGCGATTGTTGTTGTTGTTGTGCCGCTGCCTGTTCCTGCGGGCCACCGAATCTGGCAGCATTCTGTTCAAACTGGTCGTAGCCCCCCGAAGCTCTAATGATTATCGTATTGCCAACAGCCACCTTGTAGTCGACACCCGTGAGTCCGTTTCGGGGATGGTGGCTGGGTAGCTTGGTGTTGTTTGCCGCGGCCATTGCTGCAGGTACCTGCTCACTTCTTGTTGTTGTTGTAGGAATCCTTGCCGATAATGATACATGTATTGCTGCCGCCTCCTCAGACGTCTTTTCTTCGGCTGCTGGCTTTGTGATCGTTGTATCGTTGCTGTTAGTGTTGTCTGCAGACACAGTTGGATTATTATTGGATGATGAGGATGATGATGAATAGGCAGTGCAATAGTCGCGTTGTGCTTGCGCCAAGGCCATTTCTTTGGGTACCATGGAGCATCGTTGTGCCAAACATGCCAGGGCATCGGGGTCGGCACACCTGCGCTGTGCTTCGACAACTCCCTGCACCGTCATTTGCTTTCGACACTGTCGTTCGAGTGAGATTCGGAGCTCTAAACCTCTGGTATGTTCGGCCGGATAAGCGAGTGGGTTGACGCGTACAAATCGACAGAGATCACGAGCTTCGGTCCGCATGGTTTCAATGTCCGACTGACTGTACCAGATATCGTTCCTCATTTCTTCACTCAGACAGGCCAGGGATACCACTCGGACTTCCATTCGCATGTCATGAAACGAGACCTTATTATTGGGAGGAGCTGCTGCAAATGATGATGATGATAATGGAGCTGTAAAAGTAGTGTGGTTGTTGGGCTTGTGGTTGTGGTTGCTCTGATAGGGGTGATGGCTGTTGCTGTTGTTCGAACTACTGCCATCACTGGTAACAACACGGCTCATCATACCATCCAGGCACTGGTTCAGTGATGCAATGCTCGTGCCTGGTGGTGCTACCGCTACCGGTGTTGGCATCAGTGGGACCTGAGCTGCCATAGGACTTCCCATGGGAATGGGAAAGCCGGGCGCAGGAGGGACGGGTACAGCACCTCGACCACTGATGAGTGGGTTGAAGTACCGGTGGTACATTGCAGGACTCTTGAGGTCAAAGAGCTGTTGGGTTGGGATGGGTAGAGCTTCCTTGAGTCTCTGTACCAAGGGACAGAAATACTCAGCTCTGGGAACAACAGGTCCTCTACTCAGAAAGGCGAATTCAATAGTCCAATCAATAGCACAAAACGAACAGCTCAGAAGGATTGTTGATTGAGTGTGTGTACTAGTAGCTATTAATAGTAGCTTGGTGGTGGTGGTTGTAAGTAGAGGTGTTGTGTTGGCGGTGTGCGGCCCTCTTCTACTCGATGGTTTGTCTTGCTACCACTGGATGCCAGTCAACCGTGATAAAAGAGCTGCTTTTCCTTGAAGAGACGCACGTCGCTCACAGCGAGCTACTGGAAGCTAGCTAATTCCTGGAATTCTGCCCTCGATTGAGCTGCTGTAGCCAAACCTTTTGCGGTTAGCAAGGGGCGATTTAATCGTTGTTCCTCTAACAACTCTAACAGCGAATGCTTGGGGCCGCGTCAGAGAATTTACGAGCTTCTCTAATAATTAACTGCTCTTGTTCGAATTCCTTACTAGTACAAACATTGCAGCTGGACCACTGTAGCCAAGACAGTAAGTCTGCACCCTTTCACTGGTATCAACCAACTCGGAATCCAAGAGCATCCTTGGAAGCCAGCATTGAAATAGTAGTTGAGGTAAACATAAGGTTAAAGTTATGTTGTCTCTAAGAAGATTTAAAGGAAAGTACATTTTCCCGCATCTACCGACGTTTTCAAAGCTGTCTTCCTGTGACGGAACCTGAACGAACGTCCACGGAAGAGCTACGGATATTCGGAAGTATCGCCATTCGCTTGTCGCTCCCAAAAAAACAATGAAGCCAAAAAGCCTGAGCGTCCGATGGTTAGAAACAGGCAGAACCACGTCAAAACATACCTTTGTTTGCTTCTTCTCAATAAAAGATACTTCGGCTTACAAATTATCAACTTCTTTAAACCGGAGTTCCGCTAAATGTGTCCTCCAAGCAGTCATTGAGCTAAGGCAATGCCATTAATTAAGTGCTTTCCTGGTATGTACTGAGTACTGATAGCTATGTAGCTCCATTGTACTGGCATATATTGGTACTGTACCGATACACTCGTACTATTAATACTCATTGCAATGAAAAGATCAGAGATTCTCTCTACTACGGGGAGTAGCTAGTAGAGTACATGATGTATGAGAACTCAGCTGTTCTGTACGTACCAGTTTTCATCCTTTCTTGCTACGACTGTACTATACTAGTACTTTGGAGTTCTGAGTACTGCACACTCTAGTGCAACGAGCCTGTGAAGCTGACATCACAGCACAGCTCAACACACGAGCCTCAGTCATCACACTTCGTCCTTCGTGGTTGTTCTTTTGCAGCAGCGCTCTCTCACATTCCCACATTTACATTTTGCTACCCCACAACAGGCACCAGCAAGCAACAACATGTAGCAAAGAGAGGTCACACGGGCATCGCGAGTCCAAGGTTTCATTGATCGTGATGTTTACTGCCTTTATCTCTGGTTCACCACTACAACTTCTGGCAACCACTGGTGCTTGAAGCATCTCCGTGCACAGACTGATGAGGAACGTGCCGGTACTGTGGAAGATGCCATAGTCGAGCAAGTTGCGGGGTTGCGGAACCTCCATGCTCTGTCCTGCACATCGACTTTCTCGCGTGTGTAGCGAAAACGAGGTTCAGGTTTTGACGTCTTTTACCAGGTAGATGGTCCAAGCGTCCAAGCTTCCTTCCCGCTGTCCACCGACCCTTCAGGTTGTATCCTGCCCGTCGACTTTCTCGCGTGTGTAGCGTAAACGCGAAAACTAGGTGCAAGGTTTTGACATCGTACTAGCTAGTGTACCGGTAAGCTTACTGGTACCAGTTTGGTGCCGGTAGATGCTCCAGCCAGCTCCAATTACAAGGTTCCTTCCCATCGTGCCAGGCGCCGATTATAGTACTACTCGTGATTGCTAGCTTGATTGCTCTATCTGCATGTACCGTATGAGTCTACACACATACATGTACCCCTGCTTACTTTGCTAGCCTACTAGTAGCTAGCTAGCTAGAGATGGGACGGCTGCTTCCTTCAACTCTCTCTCTTGCATCAAGGTGTTGAGAGCGGAAACTGATTTAATTGATGCATGTTGTCGCGGGGTCTTTTTCTTGATCACGTATCCTAATACGGTATTAATAGTACAACACAGCGCGAATCAATGGGATGAGCTTGAGTGGCATGCGTGAAAGGAGTTGAAGTTACCAGACGCAAGTGTGCCAATGGCTGACTACGGCTGTATGCGCAGAGCCCTCATACAGACACTCTACATGGTACCTTTCCAAAGGGAGTTTGTAGCGGTCAGGAAGAACCAATTCAACGAGCTTACTTAGGAAGCAAGGGTGCATTGGGGTACGGGTGTACGGGTACTCGTACCGGTACCATTGATCCATTACCTCGGCAGGTTAACTGCCTGAGTTCTCAACCCCTTTACCTCGGCAGGTAAACTGCCTGAGTTCTCAACCCCTTTAATGCTATTTCCTATTTCCTATTTCCTATATCCTATTTCCTATATCCTATTTCCTATTTCCTATTTCCTATTCCGGTGAAGCCAAAGTATAAGGATAGAGATAGTCATAAGCCAACAAACTGAACATTGATGGTTCAATACAAGTTAGGGTAGGATAGGAATAAATCATCAATATTTAAGGTTAGTGCAATCAACACAACAGCACAATAAGCCAGCAGGATTTGTAAAGGTTAGAGTTACAATAAGGGAATGGCAGCTGGTAAATTATAGAGTAGCGGGCGGCAACACACGACGTAGTCGGGTGTTGTCGCCAGGGCTAGCTTAATAAAAAGAAGGTTGCAATGAGGGAATGAATGATACCGGGCGGCAACATACGACGTAGTCGGGTGTCGTCGCCAGGGCCAGCTTGAAAGATGGGTGCAATCCGAATATAATCCCCCTTCTTCTATCTGTCTTTCTGCCGAGGTATCGCAGCTCCCGCTGACTTAATTACTATTTCCTATTCCGGTGAAGCCAAAATATAGGGATAGAGATAGTCATAAGCCAACCGAACTGAAAATTAATTGAAGGTTCTACAAATTTAAGGGCACTCAACACAATAAGCCAGCACAAGCTACAAAAGTTACAGTTCCATAAGGGAATGACAGCTGTAAAATTATGGTTAGTGGGCGGCAACACACGACGAAGTCGGGTGTTGTCGCCAGGGCTAGCTAGAATAAAAACCAGGGCTAGCTAGAATAAAAAAGAAGGTTGCAATGAGGGAATGATACGACTGCACTGGGCGGCAACACACGACGAAGTCGGGTGTTGTCGTCAGGGCTAGCTTGAAAGAAGACTGCAATCTCAAACATGTCATCCTTCTTCTATCTGCTTTCTGCCGAGGTATCGCAGCTTCCGCTGACTTAGACTTCACGAAAGGCTCGGGTAGTGAAGTTTTTGGGTTTCAACAGGTTTCAGCCAACACGGCGTGATGTGAAGCTCACCAAATCCAGAGTCCAGAGGGACTACCGTGAGATTGGACCTGGTAGCCGTAAGTTGTGTCGGCTAACTATAGCTAGCTAATGGGCAATTCTGTCCCATTGTCGTTTGCTGATATGGCACCACCCTCCTCAAATGGTGAATACCCACCACTATGTGCAATGCTGTCAAGACAACAGAGCAGAACCCAGATAATCAACCAGCCAGCGATGAGTACCGATACTGCATTTACGCAAGCAATCGCTAGCTACTGGTATTGCGGATTGTGGGGTGGCACACCTCTTCCACTGGTACAAACTGGAACAAAATATTCAAATTTTCTAATTCATGTAATGTCATTGTGGGTGGCTTTCGAGCCTGGCATGATTTTGCTCAATTTCGTATCAAATCAGCCGCAACCAGTGCCGCTGGACGGCACACAAAAATCATATAAAATCACACGCTGACTGATTGCCATCTCGCCACTTCACCAGCGGAGACGTGTTCCTGTATGGAATTCTCCTTCTTGAAATATCTCTACGAAATTCCCATCAAAATTAGCAGGACAAACAAGACGCACTCTCCCGCCACAATGAGCTGCAAGCGCCAGACACTTTGATCTTGCTTTAGTTGCGCGGCCCGACGAGTTTCACTCTCAAGTCCCGCTTGGGCTGCTTCCAAATTATTTTCCATATCATTCATCAAATTGACGTGCATATTGGCTTCTTCACCGATGAGGTGGGTTTGATTCTTCAGGCGAGACACTCCCGCGGCGAGCTCATCAATCAATCCATCTTGTTGACGCATAGCCATGGCCATTTGCGACTGAGGCGGCGAACCAATGCCGGATCCTCCAATGGTGCTTCCTGCCGGAGTTCCGGGTTGAGAACCGGACTGCTGTAAGTGTTGCACCAATCTTCGTCGTCGTTCCATTTCCGCAGGTGGAAGAGGGAGAGTATGAAGCTGGGCTTCCAGACGCTGCAAGCCTTGTTGCAAAGATCGTTGCTGGTCTCCGCCGCTCACCAGTCCTTGCGTGCGGAGCTGCGACGCCGCTCGTGCAAGGCGTGCATATTCATTATCCCATTCATTGACACCGGCCATGATCGAATGCTCTTCTCTATGCTCTTGTGGATATTAGTTGACAGACTGTTCAGCAATAGCTATTACGGTGGACTGACTGATGAGGATTGTTTGATCCAAACCAATAGACGCAATGATCTTGCTTGCTGTCTTCGTGCTGCTGTTTTGCTGTTGCTTCCATTCATTCGCTCCATGATTCGACTAAGCGGACTCAAATTCTCTCGCGCGTCGAGATTTTTGCGTTCACACAATTCGATGCGCTTGGAAGAGGAAGTTTCAGAGGTTTTGAAGGGAAGAAGATGCGCAGACCAAATGGCATTTTCATCGCCACTCTCCGATTCCTTTCATATACTTTTGACACTCCCATTGTTTCCAGGAAATTTCTTACTACTGTCGTATAAATGGAAGAGCTCGGTAGCTGCCTTTCCTCTGCCACGCATAAAATGGATTGTAGCCCATTGCTGTCAGCAAAGCGGTTTCCGTCAGCCATGACGCCTCTTGACGATAATATCTTCCACCGCTACTTTGAACGAAAATGTGAAGTATGCTTCCAAACGATACATTTACGAGAGGAGCATGACTATCAATGCGAAGGCTGCACAACGCTCATGTGTCAAGACTGTGCCCAGAAAGTCCATTGCATGCTGTGTGCTACCGGCAGCAACAATGCCGGATGTCCGACCTTTTGTGCCGATTGCATGCAAAGCTGTCAAGCCTGTGGAGAAGGAGCAACCTTTCATCCCTTCTGCAAACGTTTCCACGCTTGTGTTCATGGAAGTGCTACCCGTACTCCCACCACAACAACTGGTTCCAATGGCAAGCGATCAATTGGGTCGACTGGTAAAAAGTTGGGAGTGGAGAAAACAGAGTTCAAGATTCGCATTGTGAAACGCAAGCTATGGAACGAGGAAGGGGTGAAAACTCCCAAAAAGACAAGAGAAACAAAAGCATTGTTGAATTAGGCAGCTATTGCATGTTTTTTTGCTTCCAGCTGTGCGAGTGGATATGTCGCTCGCTGCACGACCGATAACGCGGTAACTTTGAATCAATGAATATATCATGTTACCCATACGACTAGCTAGCTAGCTAGTAGACTACGCTGTATCCCCTATCCCAGGCTTCCAATGTCAGAAGTGATTTGCTTGCTGCTTGATGCATTGCGCTCGCCGTTCTTTCGGCGCTACCACGGTACCAGGTACCGGTTTAGGTAAACCCACGCCGTGGAAGCAACCTTCTAAACTGTCCGGTAGGTGTCGCGCAAATGTCCTTGTGTTCGTTAATCTTCGTGCACCCACAAGGCTCACGGCATCACAGCAAACCTCAACAACGAAGCCACAAAAGAGACCACGTCGTCACAGTGATATCACAGGCGGAAGGAGAGGCCAAAGCGTAAGAAAGCATCAGGTCAAGCATACATTTCATCACATCAGACCTTGGAAAGAAGCAGGACAATGACAGCTGAAGCCAACGCAGTAGTCGATGAGACAGCTGAAGACCAGAATGATGACGAGGAGACGAAGAATCGTAAGCGACGCGAAAGGCTGGAGCAAAACCGGGTGTCTGCGAGGGAATCTCGGAAGAGGAAGAAGACGATGATTGAAGAGCTGCAGCGCACTGTGATCACGCTCTCAAGGGAAAACAAAGGATTGAATGATCGCAATGAGCAGTTGAGGCGACAGCTAATGGAAATTGGAAGCAAATACCCAAGCATTGTGCCTCTACAGGTGTGTAACCCGATGAGTATTTGATATATGCTTGAACAGCTTTTCCTTTGAATTGATCTAATGCTATGCTCCAGGCCATCATGCAAGGTGCCGCTGCTTCTGATCCTCATGCAGGTACTGATCCAAACGCTTCCATTCATGCGGCTGTAGCAGTTGCACCGGCCATGCCAGTGGTGGCACCCCAGCCCGCACCAGTTCCTGTTCCTGGAGCTCCTGGGATGGTGGCTTTCAACCCCATGCAGTTTTGGGCACAGCAGGCACAGCCAGGTGTTCCTCCCGTGGCAGCTGCGGCGCCTGGACCTGGTCACACTCACAATGTTTAGGTTAGCAAATGCATCAAATTTCAAAGAGTGGAGACCGATGGAGTCCATAATGCTGGAGGGTATTCTATTTTCATTGGGGTTACCCTGACTGGAGTTGAGCTTGTGAACGAAGGCCGCCTCTGGTTGCTCTGCGCATTGCGAGTACATTATTTATTACACAACAACGAATGAAAGTCTCTGGGGTATGTCAGATGCAGATAAATCGATTCCAGAATAAGAACGTAGTCCATGACTATGAGATATAGTTGCTCCACATTCGCCAAGTTAGAAGAAGCTAGCTTTTGCGCCCATGGTACAAGTGATCCCAAACTCTCACCGCAAATTGCAAAGACCTTCGCATTTTTCATGTCAAAGGCAAGAACAAGGGCTTGTACTGACACAAACTTCCATAGAATGGACTTGGACATTCGCAATAACCTTTCCAGGCGTCACACGTCCCATTGTTATGGCATGGTTGTTGGTCGCAGCGAAGAGGATGCTCACATAAAGCTCCCTGGTAGAATTCATCGCAGAGGCAGGTTTCTGTCGAGTTCTCACATTGAAAGTCGTTGTAACACGGGTTCGTCCTATCGTTGCATTCCGCGCATATAAAGTTGGTTTGGAGGGGCTGACTTTCGTCAGTCACCCAGCCATCAAAACCGAGACCATGATGTTGATGAACGGCCCTGAACCAATTCAAACCAAGTGGTTCCAGAACGTCGGATGGCGTTCCAAAATCGACAGGTTCACTGAAAAAGTAGGGTCGGTAATACCAGACGAACTCGTCTGCGTTTTCGATAGAGTGGGTCTCATTCGGAATACGTTCGAAGAGTTTCGCAATCAACATTTCAGCGTAGCGGTTTGGAAGTGCAGGATGGGTTTGAGACGAGGAAGTACTTTCGGGTATTGTCTCGCCTGGTTGACGTGCTGAAAAAATGACCCACCTTGTTGGACCAAAATTGGTTCATGTGAGTTCGTCAAAAAACGAGCGACAACTACTTATTAAGATTGATCTCTTTGACTTACCGTCTGCCAGTAAAGAACATAAAGTCGGTGGTATTTTTGACCCCAGCCTTTTGGAACTTTGAAAGGTAAGCTGGGTGATTGTTCAACTCGAACACCTTTTCCTTTTCGCCTGGTAGTCTGTAAAGTCCATAGCTTTCAGGAAAGGTCACGCCCTCCTCCAAAGGCAGCGGATCAGTTCGTGCGTCCAAAGTAAGGGTGTCGCAAGTGGGGTCTGGAAACTGGCAGTTGATGCCCATGCGTCCGGGATGACAGACGCAAGCCCCGGTGTTAAGGCATATCCCTGCATCGTCGGTACACTGAGTTTCATCTCTAACGCAGTCGTTGCAACCAATGAAAAACCAATCGGCTGGAACCACATTTTCGGTTTCATAGTTGTATGAGTACCAAGTGCTACCCTTCAAACTCGCCACGTCGAACGCCGTCGTCGGAGAGCTCTTGACAATGAAGTCACAGTGATCAGTAGCATTTCGAAGAGAGAAGACCCACGCAGACTCTTGGCCACAATATGCTAGCCGCAACTGTTCAGAGGAATCGAAGTACACTGGTCGGAACTCCGTCCTTGTCCGAACACTGTTCACTAAGTCCACACTGGCAATCGTGTATCTTCCAGAGAAATACGCGAGCTCCGGCAGATACGCATCTCCAAACTGAGGCAGGTTAGAGAACGATTCTTCATTCACGGCATAGGATACATGTACTTCCAAGGGGCGCGTCTCACCTGGACGTAAAGGTTTCGGCAGACATAATCCCCACGCCATTGGCGCGAAACCAGCACAAAATACGGTATGTACAGCGCAACTGTGAGAGCAGCTGTAAAGATTCGTCTCGCCCTCTTCCTAACTCGTCTTCGACCTTTAGGGACTGTTAATTGTGATACGTGATCGCAGTCCTTTTGGATGGACCTGGTCAGGAATCCTTTTTGGCCAAGTGCAAAGCTTAGGTCGTCGATCTCTTGAACGAAGTGAAGGGCAGCAAAGTTGAGACACATGCCAATCACTGTGGTACTCTGCATCAGCAGAACGAACAAGACCATTGTCATTGATGCCCCGACCGTCATTTGGAATAAACCAGACAGAAACCATTTCGTGCAATGGGCATCAGGGTGCTTGAAGAGGACATCCGAGTCGTAGCCGTCAATCAATCTCGCGAGTCCAGTTGTCAAGTCACCGTAAACCGCCACCGTAAACACAATCAAAAGGACACCAATTGCTTGCGCCAAATTGACCATGATGGGGACTCCAGGAGGCAAACTAATCTTGTTGTTGTCGGAATGTGTGTCCAGTAAATCAAAGAAGATCAGCCAAATCACCGATAGCTGCACCACAAAAACAAACATTGCAAAACAGAAGGCTTGACTCCTTGCGTCAGCTGTATAAATCACGCTATAGATGTCTTCGTTCAGAACTTGCTCTCTCTCCCCTTCCCGATTTTTGAAACTATCAACATAATCCTGCTCATCCACGCCCAAGTTCTTGTCGATTCGTTCCGGGCCTCTCTTGCATTCCTTCTTGCCAGCGGCATCCTTTCGAGATTGGCTCAGTAAGGCATTTCCTTCGTCTTCGGGCACTATTGCCGCCTCAACATCTAGTGACTTTGGGTCTGATGCAGCAGCTGTTAGACCGGTTTCTTCTTCCTCAGCTGACACCTTTTCTTCAAGCAAAGACTTGGATAAAGCATCTGATTTAACTGCTTCTCCTTCTTCCGCATCAGAGCATTCTTTAGACTCGTTTTTTCCCAAGTTTCCCACGGCTTCATCAAGTTCTGGCTTCACGGTGTTTTGGTCGTCGGCCTCGGAATCGCAGAGGATCCCCAGACCATGGGCCGACCCATCAACCTGGGAAGCCTGTTCTTTGAGCTGTGAATGCACATCAGCTTCTTTGGGAGTATCTTCCGCCCTTATGCTTGCATTGACGACCCTGTTATTGCCGTTGTTGTTCATCATCTTTCCCACAGAAGGCTACCGGTATGGGTACCGATAGCTGACTGTACCCATGTCATCAGTCAGCGCTGATTGAAATAATCTTCTTTCGCACCTCCGGCTGTTTGGCGAGCCCCGCCGGTTTGTTGAGGGTTCAGGATCCAGAATGATTAAAGGGTTAGGGTCAAAACATTCTCTCACTTTGCCGCTCCGCTGTCCTGTGACTGAGCCCTACTCCCACACCAAAGCACGCAGTATTCGGACCTTTTTGTTTGGAACAAGACCTACCAGTATGTACAGTATGCATAGGTCGCAAGATTAAGAAGTAGATAAGCTCAGAAGAGCTCATACTCAAGAAAGAAAGTTGAAAACCAAACAGCTAGATCTCAGCATTCAAGCATATCATAAGATTGATCTGCCCTCTTATCACACACCAACATCAATCCAACTCAACACCACTGCAATTCAAGATGAAACAAGTTGTTGCTCAAAACGACAATGTGTCTCAGGTCTCCTTTTGGAAGAAGCTGTTCACCAAAGAAGATAGCAGACACCTCCATAAAACGCTAGGCATGCTATGCTTGGCTTCCTTTGCCTGGAGGATTGTGTATGGCATCACAATCAACAACTCTGACATGGCTTTTGTTTCCTATCCTAAATTGACTGTTCCAACTATTCTGCTGCACCTTTTACTCAATCTGAGTTCCTTTGAATTCAGAATCCCTGAACGCCGTATCAACACGGGCTACAGAATTTGGCCAGAGTACAGGCTGCATTCTCTAGTTTTCCTATGCCACTCATTGGCTTTCCCTCTGTTGCAGTACTGTGAAAACCTGAATGGCCTTCCTCCCAACTATCTTTGGAACGTTGCCATTGTTCTGGCGTGTCTCACTGCGGCAGACATTGCATCGGCATCGACAATGTATCCATCTGGAACTATTAGGGGCTTTCAGACAAACAAGTTGCTCAAGTTCTTTTTCTCCGTAATGCAGTTTCATGGTGCAGCTGTGCAGCTGCTTGTCTATATGGTGGCACCAGTACCGTCGCACGTCGCTCTGGTGCACTTTTGATACATGCCTTCGTCATTCAAGTAAGCAATCCATCAATGCAGTCAAATTTAGTATGCCACTGCCTGCACACCACTGTCCTCACTTTTCCTTTAACCCCTTTGGAAAGATGAATGCATTCCTCATGACACTCAGGCGAAAAACCTTCTTTCACATGAAGCTGGAATTGCTGTGTATGCTTGCATGCTTGGAGTCGGGTTCCTGACTGCAGTTTGGGTTAGCATCAGGGATACATCAGAGGGACCGGAAACTCCCCAGGCCATCAATCTTGTTGGCAATGTTGCTGCAATGCTTCGCCTTGGTCTTGGCATGAACAAGTATGTCCTCTGGACCGCAATAGGTGTGGCTGTCAATGTGGTCATTCGTCCTGCCATGCAGGGACAGAGCAACGGTTTGGTGTCCAAGGAGTTGCTGAACATGGCCAATCCTATATCAACAGTGGTGCTGCTCTTCTTGGGGTTTTACAAGGCTGGTATGCTCCCAAGATTGTCGATGGTGGTCCAAGCAAACCCTTCAAAGAAGGCAGCTTGATCATGAGCAGGGCACAGTACATGTGTCAAGCAAGCTCGTCTGGTGGACTACAGGTAGCTGGAGTCATGTTGGAGCTGCCATAGTCACCTGTAGGATTGAGAAGGATACAGTTATAGCTAAATGGAAAACTAACCTGGTTGTATTTGAATCTCTGGGAGGGGATTGTCAGTAGTACGATCAACCACGCGGAGTCCATTAGGCCGGCTTACCGGTGGCCAATCATCCCACGCCGCATTTGGGAGAAAAGGCAACAGGCCGAACGTCGCGCCCTCAATTCGGGCTTCCCTTTCTCGACTTCCTGCTGATTTCAAATTCCTCTCCTACGGTACTACACTTTGTAGGCGATCGCGATGTGGGTTGTACTGGTCCTTGCTCAGAATGGCCCGGACTGCGTCAATAATATTGGTGTCGCAATCATCGCGAATGAAGCAAACCCGAGTTTAGCAAGCGGATCAGGCCACCCCGAAGAAGCTATGCTCGTCCTCGCTTGCAACGGCCAGGACTTGGAGCAAAATATCGACCCTTTGCACTGCAATATCATCTCAAAATGAAACCCGCTTTGGCAACTGCATCCTCTGCAGGAGAAAGAAATGCTTTGAATGCAGGTAGAGAAAGAGGAGGCTGATGGGTGGTGTCCCCCGCCAGTGCTCCCAAGAAGTGTCATCGTCTGGTCTCGGTCACGTTCATATAAGTTTAGATGGTGCAAACCAAGCTAATTATCCAACTGATTTCTACCCAAGTAATCCAGAAAGCAAGTCATCGACACGGATCCTACAAAAGTTTCTGACTAGCTGGAAGTGGCTGGAGTTCCGTAGCCGCCACCCCCAGGGGTTTCAATGCGAAGTCTTTCGCCTGTATCCATTGAACCACTGCATCTCCCTCCCATGTTGACAACGATTCCATTCTTGCGAACCAATAGATTGCGTCCTGTGGCTGCGTCCATACCACCAGCCATCCCATACGGGCGAAGGGTGCGACGTTCGCTGAGAATACTCATCACCAGTGGCCGAAGAGGCTCCAGCTCTCTGATCACTCCGTCGCCGCCTTTGTGCAATCCAGCGCCACCGCTACCACGCCTCAAGGCAAATTGTCGAAGCAGAACGGGGTATCTTCTCTCCAAGATTTCCGGATCGGTGATGCGCGTGTTGGTGCAATGTGTGTGGATGCCGGATTGTCCCACCCAAGTTGGTCCAGCACCAGCTCCGCCCGCGATGGTCTCGTAGTATCCAAACTCTTTGTCGCCAAAAGTTAAATTGTTCATGCAGCCCTGACTGGCAGCACACGCCTTGAACGCACGCAACACGACATCAACCACTCGCTGAGAAGTCAGCACGTTGCCCCCTACCACTCCAGCGGTGGCATCTGGATTCAACAAACTATACCGAGGAATGACAAATTCGATTGGAGCAAGACAGCCTTGATTCAATGGAATGTCTTGTTTGACCAGCGACCGAAGGGAATAGATGACAGCACTGTAGGTGACGGCAGGGGGGGCGTTGTGATTCCCGAGAACCTGCGGGCCTGTTCCGGTGAAATCCAAAACGGCGCTTCCAGTGTCTTGATTGATGTCAATCGTCAGTTCGATAGGTGTTCCGTCATCCATGTAATCGATGGCATGGGATTTTGTGCCGTGCTTTGAAGCAAATTCTTTCAACATGTTTCTCACCGACAACTCGGCATTCGTCTGGATAAACTTCATGTAGGCTTCAACACTTACAAGACCGTACTCTCTGACTAGCTCAGTCAAAAGGCGAATTCCGGAATTGTTTGCTGCTACTTGCGCTCTCAGATCGCTCAAGTTGTCTCTCAAGTTGCGAGTACCAAAGTTACCCTTGATCTTGCCTGGCGAGTTGAGGATTTCCGTGATCCCTTCTTCCTGGAACTTGCCATCTTTCACAAGTTTAAACGCAACAATCATTGCCCCTTCATCTTCCAAGCACTTGGAATGAGGAGGCTGGTGGTAGCACGAAATGTTGACAGGAGTGAGATGACAAGAGATTCAAAATCGTGGACGTAGAGAATTTACGTACCATACTTCCTGGAGCGATTCCACCAATATCGGCGTGGTGACCGCGGCTGGCAACAAAGAAGATGATCTTTCCTTCATGGAACACAGGAGTGATCACAGTAATATCGGGCAAATGAGAACCACCAGCCAGCTGTGGGTGATTCGACACCAAGACCTCGCCTTGTTTGATGCCCTCACGTCCTTCGCTGTTCCAATACTCCACCTGGAAACGGACGGCAGATTGCATGGCACCAAGGTGAACAGGGATGTGCGGAGCGTTGGCAACAAGCCCGCCGTCAGAAGTGAAAAGAGCGCAAGAGAAGTCCAATCGTTCCTTTATGTTGACAGAGATTGCAGTTCGGGCAAGAGTACGTCCCATCTGTTCGGCGATCCCCATAAACCGATGTGCAAAGATGGAAAGCTTCACAGGGTCTTCCTTGATCTCGACAGGCCCGCCGCCTTCGGTGTGATTTTCCTGAGCGTGAGGATCTTCGACTGCAATATCGAGGTCACCATTACCAGTGACGAATGCCTTGCAGGCTATCTCAAGGACCACAGTACTGATCGGTTGGATTATGATGCTGGGTCCTTCGACTGTATGGCCCGGTTTCAAGTCTTCAACTTTATACACCGGAACTTCTTGCCATCCAGTTTCAAAGTAAGCACGAGCAGACCCTACGGCAGTGGGCGACCCGATCGATGGTGGATCGTCGAGAATTTCTGGAGTTTCTCCTGGAACCAAAGCCCGGACGCGGTAATCATCAATCAGAATTTCGCGGCCCTGCAGTTTGAACCCAAACTCTCGCATGTACAACGCTTCAAACGCTTCTTCAAATGTCTTGTCGCTGCATTCCTTAATCATAATGGCATTGTCTGTTCCCTCGTATCGCATGTTGATATATCTTTCAACGACAATTGAGGGCTCATCATACCCTTGGGCAATCAACGCTGCCTTTGCCTTTTCTGCCAGATGGGTCAGTCTCTCCTCTCCAGAAGCGCTGATCTTCCCCTGGTAGACTTCAGCGGCTGGTTCTTGTTCCTCGTTGACTGCGTCTGCCATACTGAGGCCATAGGCTGAAAGGACCCCACCATATCTGTGGACAAACACCTTTTTCATTCCCAATGCTTTGGCCATGGCACAAGCATGCTGAGGCCCAGCGCCACCGAAGCATGCTAATTTGTGGGTGGTTATGTCGAAACCTTTCATTTGGGTCAAATTTCTAATAGGCCGACACATGGCCTCATTGGCAACCTGCAAGAATCCGTAGGCAAGCTCTTCTGCCGAGCGACCTGCAGCCTCCGGGAGCTTTGTCAACTCGGCAAAGGCCTTGCGCGCACCCTCGACATCCAGAGGTTCATCTTCGTTGGGTCCAAAGATGGATGGGAAATATTCTGGCACCACACGTCCCAAGACTACATTGGCGTCTGTCACTGCAAGGTACCCATTCTTTCGGTAGCAGACAGGACCGGGATGAGCTCGAGAACTCTCAGGTCCGACGATGAACATTCCGCGTTTGAGAAAAAGCCGACTGCCTCCTCCAGCAGCAACAGTATGAATGTCAAGCTGAGGGCTGCCAAGACAGACACACGCAACAGTGAGACCACGCCGAAACAATGCATTGAACCAAAGAATCATAAACTTACGCCTGAATGGCCACTCCTGCTGTCACCGTTTCAAAAGTTAACTCCCACTGTCCGTCGTAGCGAGAGACGTCCGTCGACGTGCCACCCTGAATAAGAACGAGAGTATTATCATCAGTCAGATCCATCACCAGAAAACAGAAAAGGCAAAACATGACATTGACGCACCATATCGAATCCAATGCAGGGAATCTGATCCTTTGGATTGAAAGATGTCTTTGCGTATCCTACAACTCCACCGGCAGGTCCACTCAAAATGGCCTGATGACCACCAAATCCCCCGTCAGGAGCCAATCCTCCATCTGATTTCATAAAGGTCAATGGTACTTTGCCAAGATCCACATCAAAGCCTTTCTTGAATGAAGCCAGGTAGGTGCTGATTTTGGGTGTCAGATACGCTGCCGCCGAGCAGGTGTGGCCCCGACTGACAAGTTTGACCATGGGCATGACTTCACTAGACAGTGAAATCTGTGAAAAGCAACCCATGGAAGCAGCAAGTTTTCCGATAGCTTGTTCATGAGCTGCATATGTGTAGGAATGCATCAAACAAATGGCCAATGCTATGACTCCTTGATCGCGCAGAGCTTCCAGTTCCTTTTGGATGGCTTTCAAATCCGGTTCTTGCAATACCTGCACTTCTTCGCCGGTCAATCCGACATGGCGAGGGTATTCCTTCCAACTCTCACTGGAAGCAGGAGGGCAAAACTGACTCAAGACGACTCGCTCCTCAATCTCTACCACTTTTTCATAGAGCAAGGATGGTTTGGCACAGGTCAAATCAAAAATATCGGGACGAGACTGATTGCCAATTTCCAAAACGTCGCCAAATCCTTTGGTAATCACTAATGCCATGCGAGCACCATCACGTTCTAGCAAGGCATTGGTAGCCACTGTGGTCCCCATGCGAATGGATCCAATTTGAGATGTAAGCACAGGCTGCGAACGAGGGTAGGAACGTTCCTTATCATGTTCTTCCAACACGCGTCGAATTCCTTCGGTTGGGGCATCGGGATAATGAGCAGGGTCTTCCGATAAAAGTTTGCTCACAATTTCACTGCCATCAGGGAGCTTGCAAAAAATGTCGGTAAAGGTTCCTTGGGAGAAGAATGAAAAATGAGGCACGCTGAAAAAACACGGGAAACAAAGAAACTATTGAATCCACATCATGCTTACTTACCACCACGGTCAATGGCGAAATGAAACTTCCCGTCTCCTTTGGTAGTAGTTGAACTCATGGTTATTTGAGAGTTTGTCTTGGCCTCTGCTGCAAGTTTAAATGGAGATAATTTCAAGAGTCTGTCGCGAGATTGCCTGTTTGTAACAGGACTAAGTCTTGAATTCAGGAGGAAGCTATCAACGCAGTTCGCTGAGAAACTATGAGCCAAAACGAAGCAGACAGCCAGGAAAGGAATTTTCATACGAAGTCTTCCTTCTCTTGCTTGTCAATCGTACGCTAATTGAAGTGGGTGGAGTTGCAATGATGTGATGGTTACTTGGCGGAAGCTGAACCTCATCGTCAATCCATCTCAGACCTCTTGCAAGAGCGAAGAGATCAAAAGCCAGAAATTCCTTTGCGTTCCACACGGAACGATCAACGTCAGAAGGGTATCTTTGGATCTTCGGAAGTGTAACTTTAACCTTATTGGACGGCGAACGAAGTTTGGACCTCGGTCTTTAGCCAAGTACTACTGGTACTGTACCCGGTACCGGTATCCGGTACACGTCGTCCCAGGGCCCAAAGCACGCCCGGGAGAGACCGGAACAAGATTATCAATTGGAATCTACCGCAGCACACGTATGCAGCGACAACAAGATTATCACACGTATGCAGCGACTGGATTTACGAAGGAAGAGTGTTTCGACGCAATCTTCAGGGGCTACCACCGGCAAGGACTGCCAGCTTTTGGACAGGGACAGCTTTTGCTTCCAAAGCCGCAACCATGTCTTCGAGATCATCGTGCTCGGCTGTGAGCTGTTCGACCTGAGCAGGTGTCATGGAGACCGGAGCTGTGCTTCCCTCGATGCCAGACACAAGCTTTTTCACACGCTCACGTTGTCCCTCACTCAACTCGGTCTCGAAATAGTGCTCCAGCATGGCAATGACATCAAGGCCAGCCATGTATCCAAGGTACAGCTGCTTATCAATCCGGCCCGGTCTGATCAATGCCTTGTCCAGTTTCTCGGGGTGATTGGTGGTCATGATCACAATTCGGCCAGGACAATCCACGACGCCGTCGAGTGCGTTCAAGATACCCGTCAAGTTCAGACTGTCAGGAATGAACCTCGCCCAAGAGCCGGCGGGGAACATGCCCTTCTTGCCGGCCTTGTCGGTGCTGCTCGAGTCGCTTGAAGCTGCTCGAACCTCGCCCCAGAATCCTTCCTGACGGGAATCGTCATAGTCATCCTCATCGTCGTCGTCCCGGCTTGCAGCTTTTGTAACTCCCTTCGTTGGAAACAACATTGGTTCTTCAGTACTGAGCAATGTGTCCACCACAGCTTCGTCAATCTCGGCGCCACCTCGCAACAGACGCTTCATCGTTTGGGCTTGGGTTTTCAAGTACGTGTCTATGTTTTCCTGGTTGGACATTTTCTCCTGGAAGGACGCCAACGCGTCCTCGCCCAGCTGGCGAAGTACTTCGTTGTTGGCACCAACCAAACCCAGCCCGGGACGTAGAGAAGCAAGACAGTCAGCAACGGATTGAATCTTGTCCGCCTTTTGGGCTTCAGCCTTGAGACGCTCCGATTTCTCCGAAAGCAACTTTACCAGTTCCTGGCAGGACTCATCAGAGCTTTCCAAGAAGAGATGCCACAACGACTTGGCAGGAGGGATCTGTGCCATGATGTCTTCTGTCATGGCAGCGATATTGCTGGATTCGTTGTCAGCATCTTTGGCCTTGCCATCACGTCTTTTGACAATGTCAGAAGCCGCGTCAAGATCCTCCAGGCAAAAGATAACGTCCTTGAAATCCAACTGCGCCGTGATCTCGCCTCGGACTCGGTATTTCTTGTCAAAGAATTGCGACATGAGTTCGGCATTGGTGGAGATCTTGGAAAGCGGGACATTCACAATGCTTCGACCCGTGTATTGTGCCAAGGCTTTGATGAGACTGGTCTTACCGGTGCCCGGTGGCCCAGTCAACAGCAAACCAAGCTTGTGTGGATACCCCTTGATGGCGTACTTACCCTGGAAAAGGAGAATGAGAAGAGGCGTCATTAGAACAGATAAGTGATACAGAAAGAACAAGAGACATCACCAAGAACTGAGGGCGGAAGCTACCATACCTTCTTTTCCATGAAGTCATTGATAAGTTTCAGCATACCGTTCTTCTCTTGAAAGAACAAAGATTCAAAGGTCTTTTCTTCTGACAAACGGAATCGTTTGTAGTAACGCTGCTCTGAGGTGTCGCCAACGGCTTTGCTCTCTAAATCGTAGTAGTATCGTGAATGATCTTCATTTCTCTTGAGCTCTTTGATATACCAGCTGTAAACTGTATCGAGGAAGGTATCCAGGGCCGAACCATCCAACGAACGGAGCGTGTAGGTCGTGTTGCGCGTGCTCTTTTTGTTTTTGTTGTCCCCGTCCTCGGAGTCGCTAGATTCAGAGCTAATCTGAAGTTCCACGAAGGATGCACCGTTCTTCTCAGCCCCAAACACTCCCAACTTGTGCCATTGCTTTTCGGGTGGATTCTTCACCATTTTATAGCACTGTAGCAAGTTGACAATGGACTGGCCATAGTAGCAATCGTTTGCGTGGGTTTCGTCTTCAACTGTGGTGAGGCTTAGGTCTGCCTTGCGCAAATTGAGGTCAACATTGGTGTGGCAATACAACCGAATTGCTTTGATGAGAACCGAGTTGTGCGAATCTTCGTCGAGGTCGATAGTTTCACCGTACATATTTTTGGAAGAGGCGTGTGAAATAGTGCGTTCATGATAGTTTGTGGTCTCGTCCTCTCCGGCCCACCACGCTTTCCAGTAGTCAATATCGAGGTACGGCGAGACCTTCTTCAAGAACTCCAGAATGTAGCGCAGAGCAAACGGCAAACAGAGCGCCACAATCATGTCGGTGCGAGGATCATTTGTCTTGAGGGCATTCATGATACCAAGGGATTGGATACCCCCCAAGCCTCCCAAAATGTCGTCTCCTCCCTGCATGTTGAACTTCACCATAAAAGACTGTTGCGGAAGAAAGAGTTTCGCGTGGTTGCTTTGTTTCGTTGCTGCAAAGCCGAATTATGACGAAATATGGGGTGGCTTGGGATCTGTCAGATGCATCGACTGAAGAGACAGTGAACATATACGTTTCGGATTGCATTGACTGACGAGAGTACGTTTGGGGCTGCCTGTACATGTAGCGGTTCAACAGCAGAGACCAACCTAAAAATGTTACGATTTAGATCGAGTTTGCTTGGTGGGAACTTGATGCCACGAGGGACGTCTCGGAAAACCTGCGCGCCTGGAGTGTCACAAAGATCTGATCAGCCAAAGTCTTCAGCCAACCAAGATCGTGGCAGGCGTTCGGCTCACCCTCCTCCCAATAACCCGCGCTGGTCAACAACAATTCTAAAAATGGAAAGAACATCAACAATATCAAAACAATAATATCGTCGGCTAGCAGTTGCTCTATTCTAACCCAGCCTGCTGCCAATTGAAACATTTCCGTCTTCGAGGCTAGCTTACAGTGTAGTTTTGTTTCCTCTTTTTCTTTTCTGCTTCACTTACCTGTGAAATATTTGTACTTTGTGCGGGGTTATTTCTTGTCGATGGATTGGTTCTTTTTTTGCGCATTTCGTCTGGGCAGCTAGTAGACCTCCACATGCCACTGACCCTTGGACTTGAGCTCCTTGAGCTTGTCGGCCCAAACAATGCCCTTGGAGGCTGCAACCTCTTCCAAGGCAGATAAGATGCCAGGCATCATTCCCTTCAATCCACAAAAGTAGATGTGAGCTCCGTTTTCCAATCGGTTAAAGAGTTCATCGGCTCTCTCTGCCAAGGCATCCTGGACATAGTATTTTCCTCCTTGAGCATTTTTCATTTCTCGACTAATGGCGTAGTCGACTTCTAATTCTCCTGAAGCAGCACCAGTGGCAGCGTTGTACTCCATGTACTTGAATTCATCCGCATACAAGAGTCCACCAGTGACGGGGACGCCTAGAATCAACCACGCCTTGCCCGAAAACATGTGCCTGGCCACGGTGTTTTCCATGAAAAGTCGGTGCAAAAATCCTCGAAAGGGGGCAATACCGGTCCCCGTAGCGACCATGATGATATCCGTGTCGGGCGATTCTGGCAAGAGCATGGTCTTTCCGACAGGTCCCGCCACTTGGACTTGTGTTCCTGGTTCGGCATTGCACAAAAAGTTGCTGCAGACTCCCTGCTTGGCCGGATCCACTTGTCCCGTAATGGGATCGACAAATTCGGCACGCCTCACACAAAGGCACACTGTCTTTCCATCGAGAAGATCTCCATAGCGCGTACTGGCAATACTGTAGAGACGGGGCTTATGAGGCCTTCCCTTTTCATTGAGTCCAGGGGGAATAACGGAAAGAGATTGTCCTTCAAAGTAATGCATGCCCTCGGGCAACTTCAAGACCACGTGCTGAATATCTCCAGGAGCGTCGGCAGTAATAATACGCTGACGACCCAAGACAGTGGCAATGGCCGGCTTTTGAGGTTTGGCAAAATTGAGAGGGAGATCAATATCTTCGAGCCAATGCTGAGCATCTACCACATCGACACCGGGAGGAGGGGCCTCCATGGCGGGTTCACTAGTGGACGTCAGGAATTGATAGGAAGATCCTTGTTGGATGCGTTCTAAGCAGATATCGGTATCCCCCAACTTGCCTGCCTCGTTGGGATCAAACAGTGAATTGCCGCCAGCAGCGACCACGGGGACTCCACCACCATTGCTCAACACATGTTCGTTGGTCACGGGGACTGCAGCGAGGCTGGACAAAAGTTGTCGTGTTGGAGCACGAGGGGTCGTAAAGGCCCATGCCTGGCCACAGAGGGAAAGGGTCGCCACCGCGAGGAGATGAGAAGGTAGTCTCGTCATAATGATGAATTCAATTGACTCTATTCGTTATCTTCCTGATTCGACGAGTGGGGTATCCGGTGGGTATCTCGTCCTTGACTTGAAAATCGGGTATCTTCTCTTCGGTCTCCTGGATAGCTAGGTTGTTGGCTAGCTAGCTAGATGCTGTTCGATTTGTGAGGATCCACAAAAGAAACTCGGCTGTTTGATGGATGATGATGTTGTTGGTTTGGTTGGTTGTGTCTCTCGCCTGTTGGTGGGTTGGAATGCAATGACAGAAAGGCAGGTGGTCGAAGAAGGAAAAGACATGAGGCTTTGTGGCTTTTGATTGGTTGATGAGAAACGCGCTATCTTGGTTCCTTTTCTCTCGGACGAAGGACAGGTTCTCGTGATGCCGAAGGTATATGGAGATTGAATGGTTCAATTCGAATGCAATAATGCATTCGATTATCATTCGATCATTCCAAAAACGACCGCAGCCAAAACGAGTTGCAGTTGTACCAGTACCGTAGCGGCCACAACAGGATCTCCACATCACAGAAAGCTGTCATGATGCCCACAACGCCTGAGACCATCGGTCCTACTTGAACGCCTTTGAACTTTTATCACATGACAGAATGGTTATCTGGATTGGCAAGTTTTTCATGGACAATTCGGTTGAGCATGGAGATTCTTGCTACCGTAGCTAGGTGCTGGCAGTCGGATTACGTGCTGTCGTTAATACCGGTACGGTACCGGTGGCAATTGGATACTAGTACATGCATGACAACAAGATGCTCGTGGACTCCTACCTCCTACCCTTGCTTCCCCCATGTCAATCTCAACGTGATCCAAGCTAAATGATACAGAGGAAGCACACACGAAGGCGTGCTCCATCTTGTGGAGCTTTGCGGTGGAAATGAAGATCAAGTTCCCGTTGTCAAGACATGTTAGTGCTAGCAATACAGCTCGCTTCCTTCAAGCATAAAATGAACACCATTTTTTTCGTCGCTCCTGAAGCGCGCACTCAAGGATTCGATTCTAGTGCACAGTGGCACACGAGCAGGGAACCAGAAAGCTTACACCACTATGGAAACACCCGCAAGCTTGGCCTGATGTTGTGATCCATCAAGCTGAGTGGAACACTTCCAGCGTATTGGTGATTATATTCTAAAACCTCCTTTCTACACACTTGCTGTTTCATACTTGCTCCAAGGTTTATAGATTGTAAAGGATAGCACTTTCTTGAATCGCGTTTGGCACTCTCCATTGCTGATTGATCGAGTCGTTCCATGTCAAAGCACTCTCAAACCTACCAACGAGTGATGATGCTTTTCCTAGATCCGGCCCACCCTTCGAATACTGGCCGCTTCTGTCGCCGTCCCGTGGACACGACGAGCCCGAAATATCTGCACTTGTTTGACGTTGACGGATGAAAAGGTTGGTTGCCCCGCCACATGTTGCAACTGATGCTTGGTTTCTAGCGGGACAAACTGGCTGCCATCAAAGGCACTGGCACAGTCCACTCCGTGATAGGATCCTACCGCTTGTCCTTGATTATTTTCCAGTCTGTCAAATTCGAGACCCAGCCGCATGGAAGCTTCAAAGAATCCCATTAGAGGAGAATCGGATCGGTAGGGACAGGCAATAATGGCCTCGGCAGTATTAGTGGCATCATCATCATTTCCCGTTTCCGACAAGGACGGCAAATGAGCTGCCAATGCGCGAGCAAACAATTTGTCCATTCCGGAATACAAAACGTCGGCGGCCACCACGAGATCCACTGGCTGCCGTTGCTGTTGTGTATTGCTCTTGTTGGTCGTCAACAAGAAGGTACTCGGATCTCTCCAATCAAGTTCATGAATCGACACGCTGTCCTGTGGAATGTGGTTGGCATCGATACTCCTTCTCAAAACGGGCCACAAGGCCGATTCCGAATCGGTCAATGTGACATGTTGGGCTTGCAAGTTCTTGGCCAGTGTCAATCCGACAATGCCCGTGCCACATCCCAATTCCAAAATTCGTTTCGATCGTATAAAGCCACATCCCCTCCACGAGAGATACTTGGCCAAACTCACTCCCGAAGGCCACAGGACACTTCCCCAGACCAACCCCAAGCCATTGCCCGTCGTGGAAGGATCGGCTTGATGCACCATAATCCCTTCGTCAGTGATGATGGTCGGTGGAGGTGGAATACTGTCAATATTGGCGGCTTGGTGGAGCTTTCTTACTGCAAAGACTCTATTTGTGATAATAGTAGTGGCAGAAGAAGTACACGTAGGTCTCTTGTTGCAGTATCGATATAGGCAGGATATTCCAACCATGGTACCATAATGATGATAATATTAACGAAGTTGGAATTACATGAAAAGGGGGTGACATGATGGCATTCCTGCCAATGCCTACCAGTATGACTGGAGGTGTCCGAACCGTGGGGATTGCAGCCATTGACATCATCTGCCATCATCGTGCGTTTGGGCATTAGCGGACATATCTTGCGCTCTACCGGGGGATGGAGAAATCCAGTGCCTGCAAGGTCCATCACCTCCCCTCTTCTGTGAGACAGTGGTAAACAGGGCCTGGGTGGCGCCCCCTTGCAAACAATGTGGCAATGGATCAAGTGGTGTAATGGGCCCACCAAGACCAAGAAGGATGGCCCGTCTCCAGATGTGTCGAGAAAGTGCCACTGGCACGTCATGGCTCGCTGTAAATAAAGTTCAAGGCATGTAGACAGATTGAGTGCAAGGGAATGGTGAGCCCAGCATGATGGGGAGTAGGGCTGCGAAGAGATGTATAGTGGGAGTTGGGCAGTGCGTAGTTTCTGTCCTCATGTGGCAGCAAGGCTTTGATGGCTGGCCGTAACTGTGTGAATGCAGTCTTGGAGTGGGGCAGAACCTTGTTGACCCAGACAGCATCATGGGTAGGAATGGCTTGGCGGTGAGAACCATACAGGAAGGCCTGAGCAAAAGGACCTAGACCGAGGAAGGGGTCAACTGCGAAATGGAGGAGAATGATGCCTGCTGTTTGGAGAGCAGTGAAGTAGTACCGTATGCTGGGACAGTGCAATGCTTGACAGTTAGCATACTCTGGATGGACTTGTGGTGGGCCTGTAAAAGGGTTTTGGGTTGATGGGCAGAGCAGGCACAAGTGGTTTCTGGAGGGCTGGTGATGGCTACATCGATTGCCAAGAAAGTGACATGTGGCAGGGAAGGATGATGGAGGGCTGCAGGTTTGAAGCTCAATGCCAACATCTGCTAGGCACTGGTTGGGAAAGCCCTGGAAGTCAAGGAGGCCTGATGTTTCACATGTGACTCTATCTTTGGATGGGGTGACACCAGCAAGGGGGCAAGGTGGGAGACAAGTTGGAAGAGGATATCACAGATGCCATCACTGAAACCTTCTTGCTGTAGTGGGTGCAATGTAGGAAATGGTCAACATAGTTGACAAGGCAGTGCTGGTGACAAGGTTGGTTGGAGATGGCCAAACGGAGGATGGGCAGACAAATCTTTTGTTGATAGATGAGTTGAAAGGTATCATCATCTGGAAGGTGAATGTGTGGGAAATACCTGTTGTAGGTCTGAGGGGAGTGGCAGTGTAGTGTGAGAGGAAGGAGGGGCAGATGACATTGGTAGACTCAACTCAGGAGCAGCCAGTTGCAAGCAAACCTGAAGGTGCTGCTGACAGGTGTGGGTGTATACAGCACTTGATAGGCCTTGCAGCCTGGCGTGAGTTACAAATTTAGTTGGAGAGAATGGGCCATCTGTGTGGTTGGGGGGAAGGGCATGGGATGTGGGGAAGGATGGCGTTGAAGAGGCAGAAAACTGGGACAGTTGTGGAAGGGTGTTGACGTTGTCCTGGCTACTGGCTAGCTAGAGGGAAGGAGGCAAGGTAGCAGTGTGGTTGGGTGGCATAGCAAAGGCTTCAGGTATTTAGCAATGAAGAAGGTACCTGGTACAAAACAATAGAGGAGGGCATGGCATTATGATAATACTCAGTACAGCACACATGTACTAGTAGCTGTTATGATTATGGTATCCCGACATGTTGTGACTTCGAGCTGGTTTGGCTGCAGCGGGAACGTATCTCGTTTCGCGATTAGAAGACTTGACACCAATTCCCACGTCAGGCTACGATACAAATGTCGCTAAAGCCTCATTTTTTGTTCCGTTGAAAAAGCTGTCAACAGCCCTTTCGTCCACGTTGTCAAGAATTTGGTGAGGGGGTTGCTCCGTCTGTTGCATTTGAAATCTCCCATCAGCCCATTGTCCTTTTGCCATCAACAAACGTCTTGAAAGGGTCAAGTCATTTTTCGCCTGCAGAAAGAATCGGGAGAGATCGATTTGATTGAAAGGAATTGAAGCACTATGGCAGCCCAGGAAGGTGCACCCGTCGTCGATGACGCACCCGTTGAGAACTCAGTTGCAGCGAGTCCATCCAAGGAAGGTTGCGATAGCCATACCGTAGAGACTTCTAGAGACGAAGCCAACAGTAGCAGCGACAACAACCAGGAGGACACCCGTACTGTCAGTACTCAAGGCACCACCAAAGATGGAGACAATGTGAATCACAACGAGAAAGACATTTCGACAGAAGAAGTTGCCAAGGAAGAACGGCCGGTGCCGGTACTGAATGTTTCCAGCATTGACCAGGCACAGTCCGTTGAAGACAGTGAGATTTCGGTGGGCAGCAAAGGCAATTCGTACCAAGAAGGAGAATATCCCGAGGAAAACCTGCCCATGAAGGAACAACACGTGGAGGAACGCGAGGTGCAACACAGCAACAAACCGGACGATCAAGAGGAGACAACAGATCCACCAACAACAACCTCGAATGAAAAAGACGTGGAAGAGGCCATCATGGAAGCCGAAAACCACGAGAGTGCCATGACAACAACAAACGAGGCTGATGGGGAGGAACCAATAACCGAACCAGTCGTAAGAACTGACTCGGAGCAGCCAACAACAGTCGACGCCTCAAATCAGGTCGATGCAGTTGAAGTAGCCGATACAATGTCAACAGCAGAGGATGGAACTACTGGTGCTGGTGATGTGGTAACTGGTGAGGAGGAGGCCACAGACCAACTCTCCGAGGGCTCCGAAAAGGAAGCACCATTGAACAATCCCGCAATCTCCGTTAGTGAACAAATGGACCTGGCATCTCCTCCTACTGAGGACGAGACACCAAAGCTGGAAAATGACCATGCGGCTACATTGGTGGAAGACGAGCCTGACTCTGCGCCTTCCAACGATCTGGCAGAGGAGGTTCAAGATGGAGAAACGCCTGACGAATTCGGAACGGATGTTGTTGCCGCTACAAGTATGGATGTTCCGAACCATGAACATGACAATCCAAAGCCTGCTACTGTTGAAGAGATTGTTCCCACGACGTCGGAAACCGAGCAGGTTGCTGCTCATGTCGTGGAGACTGACGTTACAATAGGCCACAGTTTGCCCACTGCCGGCCCTGCTGCAGCTCGAGTGGGCACTGATGACGATGATGCTGAAGATGGTGTGGCAGAACCTGGTACTGGTGGAGCTTCAGTCAATGTGACTGTGGTCAGTGACGACGACAGTGTCGAGGTCGAAGGGAATTTCGATGATGAAGACGTGCAAAATACCGAATCTTCACCGTGGCAGGAAGACAAAGAAAACGAAGAAAACGAAATGAGCTCCACAACCTCCAAGAACGAAAAGAAATATCAACAAGATCCACCCGAGACTGGCAAAAACAACGACAACGAAGAGTCTGCTGGAGAGCCGAAAGAAATTCCCTCAGAAGAAGAGCCGAAGGTCGAAACCAAACCTCCAACAACCGAAACTCCTCCTACCATCATCAAAAATGATGACTTGCAACTACAAACCAGCAACAGTGACACCAACATGGAAAAAATCACAACCGAAGCTTCTGCTGATGATTCGCCACCTGTCAAAAAGATGGACGTGAAACAACGTGAAGAGTCCCTCAAAGCTACTTTGACCAAACCAACGAGCAAAGCCGGGCCAGTAAAGAAGATGGACGTCAAACAGCGAGAAGAGTCACTGAAAGCTACAGTCACCAAGACAACAAGCCAAGCTGCTGCTGTCAACAAGATCGATATCAAACAGAGAGAAGAGTCTCTCAAAGCTAGTTTGATCAAGCAAAGCAGTCAGCCGGCGACTACAGCTGGCAAGATGGATATCCAACAACGAGAAGCGTCACTCAAAGCAACCGCGGCGCAAAAACCAACACCAATACCTCCACCGCCGCCAAAGAAACTGAATCATACGGCCCAATCTAATCGACGTAGCAGCGAGGGTTCCTTTGGGAATCGATACAAGAACGGGTTGGTTCCGGGTCTCTCGCTAGAAACAGAGACGCATAGCTTTCAAAGTGTCAAGAACCAGATTGCTGCCTACAACGACAAATGCCAGTTGAAAGCTGTTGTTCCCGGAAAGGAGGCAAAGGAACTGTCCGAGCTAAAGGCTCGAAAACGAAGAGCTTCCACGGGGGAGCTTGTCCGCCCCAAACAGGTCACAACCAGTGCAAAAAGTATCCCAGCATCGGTGGTATCACCTCCTCGAAGCACCAGTAACAAGAGTCTACTCATGACGTACAATGTAAGTGAACAAATAGCGAACGTGTCTTGCGAGGCAACGCAAATCCCTGACACAGTTATCTTCCTCCATCGTGACACTTCCAGAAAGATTTGTATTACGCGAACGAAATGAACAAACTCCTCAACGTTGACCCTGCGGATCTATCCAAGTCGCAAAAACTCGCATTTGACGACATTTTGAAGATTGTAAAAGACTGCCCAAGCGTTTGCAGGGCAAAGTACGACCTTACATTTTGCTCCGAAAAAAGGAATCTCTATCCTCTCTTCTCGTTGGTCGCGAATGCTGCTCCTCTAGAGCTCATAGAGACCGTCTTTATGGAGAATCCTTTCAGGTTCATCGATGTGTGTGACGATCGAGGACAAACCATTATGCATGTAAGTAGCAACAGTGTTGTTGATATGCTTGTCATTCTCGGGACAACTTCTCATAGAAGCTTTCAGTATGCATGTGCGTTCCACCCGCTGCCAAATGAAACGCTCGACTTCCTCATTCATCGGTGCCCCCAAAGTTTGGCTGCATGGGATGAAAAGAAGCGTTCCCCTTTGCACGTCGCTTGCCTTAACATGAGCTCCGCGACAGAGACATGTATTCATGTTCTGGAGCAGTCCCCTGCGCACGTGGTTGTGACACCCGATAGCGAAGGCAAGCTCCCTCTGGACTTGGCAACGATGAACAAGAAGTGCTCGTCAAAATTGAAACAAAGATTGATTGCTCGGGCCGAGGGGGCCGTTCCAGAGCCGGAGAAGAAGGAGAAGCCTACACCTGAACTTGTGATTGGAAAATACAGTGCTTCGGCACCAGCCGGAGCGGCAAAGACAACGACGACGACAACAACACCAGGTTCACTACCAAAGGATACGCGACCGCCCGAGCCAGAACTACCCAAACCTTCCTTTTGGGATCTTCTCTGCTGCAGGCCTGTTTCCTGGTGATGGATTTTTAAAGTGGGTAGTTCCTGCAACGTGTTCAGTGTATACAAATCCAAGTGTCGCTCACGGATGGTAATGTTCATTTATGATATTGATTGCCAGTCTGCTGGTCGCCGTGATTGACGCATCCTAGATTACATAACTACTGCTACTGTTAGAGTTTCGGATGCATAAATGCTGTTTACTTGTTCCCACCTAGTAGCTATAGCTACTACTCCAGATGCGAGACCGATCCTACGGTACTAGTAGACTTTGGCCCAAACTGTACAGTCGTACCGTAAACGATCCGAAAGTGTGCCTTCGCGGAGGGCAAAGGTGAGAGACCAGGTACCGGTACAGTACCATGGTTCTAGTACCGTATGTGTCCTGGAGTACGTACCCGGTACCAGGTACCGGTACGGTACGTCCCGATGCCGGACCAAGCTACAGGGCATTTTACCGTACGGTACGGAATTGATCAAGCCCGATTCTCCCTTGGCAACTCTGCAACCGATAAAGTTATGCCGGTATCCATTGTGTCAAAACTTCTTTGTGTAATCAATAATACTGTAATGAAACTGAGTCGAGTCCTTTAGTACGTTACAAAGATGATCCCCACTACACAACTAGTTGCGTTGCCTCCACTTTGCAGCCAAATAACGCGGAAGAACTAGGAAACAAACGCTGCCCTCCATTGTCGCCTGCCTTTCTTGCTCTTGTTTTAGTTGTTACAGATGCCCACCCCTGCGCTGTTGTTTCGTGGAAGCCCCAAACCCACATTCAGCGATGAAATCATCATATTCATGCGAGACTCCTGATCGCGAATTGCATTGATAGTTCAAATTGAGTGACACAATGAAATGAAACCAATAGGTGGGAAGAAATAGGAGATCCCCAGCTTGCATCACTATTTCATTGACTTGGGCATGTGAAAAGGGCCGATCCACATGCTCAAACTCCTTGGCTGCCGTGGACCAATTGACTGAGGAATGTCGCCCACTGGGATGCTGTTGTGGGTAGAGTTCCATGTTGGGACATTGACTGGGATGTGCCAGAATGTATCGTCGTTGTCCTCCCATGAGGGTAATAAAATTGGCCGAGGAATCAAAGTGTGTCTCGGCAATGACTCCCTTCATTCCAAACCGACAATTAATACCCCGATGTTGATTGGGATCAATCATGGTCATGGTTTCTCCCAATGATGGATCAAAAAAGGGTAGCTCTTCATAGAACACTCCATGTTGTTCTAGCATGCAATTTAGCCGAAAGTACCAGTGTTCCTTATCGACTTGCTGCAGTTTGGTGTCCTTTGTGCCAAATTGATCATCGAGTTTTCTTGCCTTTTGTTTCCATTCTGGATAGGTTAATTTGACAAATTCCGTGGGTGGTTCATAGTCCGGTTGAGGATATCGTGTTTTCCAGTACATGAAATGATTATTGCGTGAATGTTCGTTCCTGACGGCTTCGTCTCCCAGCAGTTTGTCGAGGTATCCTTCGGACATCCATCGCATGGATGTCTTCATGATTTCGGGTACATTTTGCATGACAAATGGGACCTGCTTCTCTCGGTACGTGTATGCCTTTTCCTGATCTGTTTCCCAGTCAAACACACAGAGGGATTGATGAATTGTCGGTGGCAGCTCGGTATCATCGGGATTCCAATGTCCCAGTACCTTGAGGGCATTCCATGCATAAGGATATTTAGGAGGAGGATGGGCAGGGCAGTTGTAGATATCATAAGGCACATCCGGAGGAGACGGTCGATCTGGAACGCGTAGAGTTTGTCGAACGTGTTCTTTCAAATCCTTCAAATTGTCATTTCCATAGCCTCCATTTGCTTCAAATTCTTCTCGACTAGACAGAAGACCACGTTGTTTGCGACGTTGAGCTTCTTGGTGCTTCCACTTGGCAAAGTCACGAATGTTTTGCAGGAATTTGGGATTGTCGCCACCACCACCACCCATGCTCATTCCGACGGGAATATCCATATTGTGATTGCGTTTTTCGCGTCGCCGTTTCTTCTTTTGTTGTTTACGGAATCGTCTTAGAGCTTCATCCTGGCGCATTCCATCTCCACCACTGCTTCCCAGCTGCATGAGATCATCGTCTCGACTAATGGTCTCCAATTGAGAATACATGACAGGCACCGTCAACAACAAGATGGCCGACAAGCCCAGCAATATCAAAAAGATGGGAGTCTTTTGCAACGCATTGTTGCTGTTCATGGCGTTGGGAGAAGCGGGACGTTTCGGCATTGTTTGGCCAACTGGAATTTAATAAAATGAATAACTAGAACTCAATTGACAACCCAAAGAGCTGCAAGGTTCCTTAACTATTGCAAGAAGAGAGGAGAGGGGTAGCCAGGGTTTGAGATCTGTTGGGTTGACCGAGTTACCCGAAGCTCTTCGTCGAAATGGCGAAATGGCCGTTGCGTTGTGGACGAAAAATTGACAGCTTTCCGCTTTGGCTTCTGTCAGCTCTGCTGGGTTGAACGACATCCAACCATTTTCACGATGCCACCATTCACCAAACGGAACCCCGAAGACTTTTTGGTTAGCTACCGCACTCTAGTAGCTAGAAAGCAATCATGTTGGAAGCAAGATGATGAAGCAGAGTCAGCTTATCCTTTCACCGACAGAAGGCTTGTTCCTAGCCGTCCTCGTCTTTTTTGCCAGTGTCGATAGCTTTGGCAACGGTTTCACCATTATCCCATCATGTTCGCCGTTGTCATCAAACTCGGTTTCTCGTGGTGTCAACAACCCGAGGCTGCCTACCAGCAGGATTCCACCAATAGATCGTCGTGGTGAACCAAAGACATCCTTGACCATGTTGCCATTATTTCCAAAATTTGGAGAAAAGAAGAACGGAATGGAGGTTGGTATTCAGACGGCACAGTTATTGATGGATTCGAGACGGCGAGAAAGACTCAAGAAGAACATGAAGGTTCAGTTTCCCATGGTATCGGACGCAGTCATTGATTCCTGCATCGATATCACAGCGCACGCATTTACGCAAGTGGCACCAGAGCAGCTTCAAATCGCTCTTCGCCCGGGTGGTATGGACCGAGTGCGTCCCGATCTGGAGCAGGTGATTGTCAGCTTTGCCTTGGAACAATCAGTGGTACAGAAAATACCCGTATTGGACGCAGAGTCGAAACGAAAACTGGTGGAAGCGTTGGTCGGTATGGCGCTGGATTACGTCTTGAAAGATGCCGAAGAAGTATTGACAGCCCCGGAAGTAAGACTAGAAGCGCTCGAGGAACAAATCAGAGAAGTACATGCTATGATGGGAAGACGACAACTATTCTTGTATCGAGTTCGACACAATGCCAAGGAAATCGTGACTGGCATTGTAATATCATTGGCGGCTCTTGTGATTTATCAGCAACGGCAGGTACCAATGGTAGCCAAAGTCTTGGCGGCTCTTGGCACGGCATTTTCCAAGCTGCACAGGAACCTATCTGTGTTGGTCCCCTATGGAAGAACCTTTGTCACGTTCCTATGGCAACAAATGCTGGCGTTGGCGAGTTTTCTCCAGAAGAAAGTGATGTAACTACGTAGCAGGTACAAAGACTAAGCTCAGTCGATTTAGTGGATGATTGACAGAAGTCATTTGATTTTCCAGGCGGAAACACTGGGCAGTTTCGATCCGTCGTTGAGTTCTGTCACCATCAGCAAGGATGCATCTCTTGTCGCCACAATCAGCCGCATCTCACAGCTTGTTCCCCTGTCACTACTTGAAATGTGTATCTTTTCAAAAGGCAACATGTCTAGTTTGTTCATAACCTTTGGATATGAGATCTTTGAAGCCAACATGCGGCACAGGTTTATTGACGTGAAACCTAAACATGCATGTAGACTAGTGCTGCTATCTAGCTAATGGTTCTGCTCATAGCATGACAACTGATTGAATGCCATGGCTGTTCCTGATTTCAACCCTACTAGCTAGATACAAGAGAGGACTAGGAGGATGTTAGTTCCATGTGGCAAGCGGCTTTCTTACCTGGCCTAATATTGAAACCCAACGAAGATGAACCTCTGGATGTCGAGGGTGTGTGCAAGGCCTTTGCCGAGTTGACAAAGCTCCAGGAGGAAGCAGGTCGCTCGGCAGAAGAGCTTGCCTACGGATTCTTGCTGCTTGCCAATGAGGCCATGTGTTGGCCTATTAGAAATTTGACCCAACTTGAAATGAAGGGATTCGACATAACAAGAACGCACAAATTGGCATGCTTCGGTGGAGCTGGACCACAGCATGCTTGTGCCATGGCCAAAGCATTGGGAATGAAAAAGGTGTTAGTGGTGGGGTCATGGGCAGATGCAGAACAAGAACCGGCCCCTGAGAAGTCTACCACGGGAAGATCAGAATGGACTTTCGATCCTTGTTATGTTGTCCATTCGAGACAACTCGCGCCCAAGCCCAGTCCACATCTCTCGCAGGACGGTCGGATGGCGGGCATTCAAATTTGGAAAAAGTATCTTGAAGTTGATCAGAGTTACGGATAATTGCTTTGATTGATGTTCAGCGACTGTCAGCCATTAGATTTAGACGGTTACGATCTTCCTTCGATATATTTAGCCTTATTTACTTCAGAGTAGGCCTTCTCTGGAGCTCTTTTCAATTGCCACGTAGAATTTGTACCAGAACAACTGCCTCCACAACACCAACGTGCTCGTCTTTTTTGCTCCGGACCTCCTCGATTTCATTGCCCCACTCTCCGCCCTTCTCGCTCCGCCCGCACTTCCATTGAACGCCCTCTCAGCTACGCCCTCCACAGCAACCCGCGGACCGATCCTCCTGATCCATCTGTTATTGAAACTGATTCCGACAGCTTCATTATTTGCTGACAGATATTGTAGCCGGTAAGGTATCCCAGAGGATCCCGACGATTGGATCGACGAGATAATACTTGTGTCGTGGCGATCCTTTCGGTGCTGCCCCTTGACTTGGTGCAAACACTAAAGTGAAGCAACCAGATCTTGTTCAAGCAGTGGATTCTTTTTGGATATTCTGGATTCTTTTATTGGGTGTCAATCCTCCTCTTTCCCAGTTGCATCCAAGGTCTACCCTCAAAGGATCCTCAGTTACTGACCTGTCGAAACTTTTTGGTGGAGCAACTGCAGCGAAGAGAAATAAAACCATCCATTGATTTTTGTCAGTGCTGTATTTGGCCAATTCTGGATTTTTGGACAAGCCAAGCGCAAGCAGCAGCACCCAAGAACCAATTTTCTCACTACAGTACAATACTTGCGAGAGCCCACACTTGCGAGCATTCCAAGTGGCCATCAATAAGTATTGGCACCATGAGCAGTGACGAAAAAAGCGACAAAGTCGACGA